>JACN01133326.1:0-48521 GCA_000787155.1 Scartelaos histophorus | reverse complement strand
CTCTCTATAGTCTATGTAGGAAGACACCTAACCAGCTCATCCTTCTTGTACTAATATTTTTTTTTGTATTCAAGTAAATGGAAAACGCTTTGGAGTGATTTTTTTTTTAATTTATGTATGTATATGTATGTGTATTACGGATTTACCCTTAAATAATCAAATAAAAGTGTGGGAACTGGCCTTTTTTTCTTCAGAAATTATTTATCTGATAAGATACTACTACTACTACTACTACTACTACTACTACTACTACTACTACTACTATTATTATTGTATTATTACTACTACTATATTATTATTATTGTCACACTTCTATTTAATAACAATTCATAATAATAGGCTGATCTGATTTAGTAGATTTTAATTTGTCCTTTTGGAAATGTTCATATGTCCAGCCGACAGGTGGGAAACCGTAGGAAAGCATAGTCTCCTATTATAGTCATTATAAGAGTGGAGGAGACAGGACACTGGCATAGTAGTGCAGAGGACACTCTTGTGTGAAACAATACTGCCATCTACTGTTCAACGTGGAATCAAAGAATTAATCCACAAGTGAAAATTTTGACAGTATAAAACTGTGTACAATGTCCCAAATTCCCATTCCCTGTAATTAACCCTACAGCCTAACTCTAGGTCTCTCACAGTCACACTAAACTCCATCCAAAGTCTCTCTCTTCGGAGCATAAAAAATATTACATTTGAATTGCAAATAGACTAGCCATTATGTTGAGAAACTTGGTAAACCTTTTGATTTCTTTAAGACTATATACAGATCTTAAGACTATTATCCAGAAACAAGTGCGTAAGAAAAAAATAAATAAAATGATGCTCGATTTCGGCCCAGTGCGTTTACCTCTTGAAGACCGATTGGCTCCTACCGAAAAGTGACGATAGAGCCAAGTATGTTGCTGCTGGCTCCCACAGATGCCCTACGTTTCTCGGAATCCATCACAATGATAATAAATGGGGACCAAACAGCAGGGGCCCCTGAAGGATGTTTGGGCCCCTGAGTCCTGTGTGGGGCACTGCTGACGTCACTACGCAGAGAGCGCTGCGCATTGTGCGCAAAGAGCTACGCGCTGTAGTTGGGTGTGAAGATGGCGGACGAGGAGGCCGAGAAGGACCGTGGTCCTGAAAACGATGTTAATGTTATTATAACAAACCTAAAACAACGCTTAGAAGAGCTGCAGGAAACCGCGGTCAGAGAGAGCAAAGACTCCCTGGTCCAGTCCTCATTCAGTTATTGCCAAGACTTCTGTCGGGTGAGTGAGCAGGGGACTAGAGCCGAGCCTCCCTCCGCGGCTCTTCCCACTGAGCTGGTAGGGAATGTGGGGGCACGGCGGTGTATGGGGCAACGTGCTTTTCTACATGACAAAATGTAAAACTGAAGTGTTCTTTGACAATTCTGTACATGGTTAGCCGTTGATAAGTTGCGCAGTTGTTGACAGTCAATGGTTTAGCTTAGCTTGTATTGGCTAATAAATGTATTAGCTTCTTGCTATCGAACTGATTGTATTTTAAATAGGTTTTTGTATGAATTTTCTTTGTTATTGTTATGGTCGAGATTTTTATCTGCACGGCTCTCGAGCGTGCACTTTTGCATGCTACAGTGTGTTAGCATCTGGCTGCAGACCCCGTTATCTCCTGTGTTTGGTGTGTTTAGTTCTCTGCGCGTTCACGCCTCCATCGGTCCACTGATTGTCTCTGCTTGTGTCGGGGTCGTGCATTGTCTCAGCGATATTGGACCCCTAGTTAAATGAAGTCCAAATTAAAACTGCAAAAGCTTTATTTTCATTTGTGCAACTCACAAAACTGGATATGTTTCATAGGCTTCTCGTTGCTTTTTCACGCATGTGTACGTGCCGAACGGAACGCACGCATTTACAGGGTTCATTATGATTGAATTGTGCACGAGAGGGCCCCACAATCTTGACACAGTTTGGCTCACACCCAGTTAATGGGCCAGCTCTCACCACAAATTATCTACAATAACATTTAAAATGATAATTGTCATTGTAAGTTTTATTAGTGCGGTCTTCCACAGATACATTATTGTAATCTTATCAGTTTGGTATGTCTGGCAACACGTTTGATTCCTCTTCGGTAAATGTAATTAATTATATGGTTACATATTTGTACAGGCACATTTATGCATTTAAGATGTTGTGATTGAATTTAAGACTAAAGGTGTTTGAAAATCTGGTGGATATGATTTGGTGTAATTCTTAGTTTGGATTGTCAAAATTTGGTCCTCCAAGAGGGTTTGCTGTATGGAATGCCATTGTTGCCCTGAAGCTGGTCACCTCCTTTGTCAAATACAGAGTCTTTTTATGCACAATTTACAGTGACTACGTGGTTAAATTATTTAAGGTGTTGGGGTTGGAATTAGATTTTAAAAGTTGTCTGCTTTTTGTTTGTTGTGCTGTATTTTTATTTATTAAACTATTGTTTTTGTTCAGGGTAAAACATGAATCCATATCCTGGTTTGATACCTTGATACAATGCATGTTTTACTGTGAGAAATCAACAGCCTTATGTTTTTGTGACCTTTTGTGTAGACCCTGCTGGAGTACGCAGGTCGCTGGCAGATTGAAGATGAGCCTTTTCCTGTAGTTCAGGTGTACATGATTGCCCTGCAAAGTTATGCTGAGACATCATCTCACCTGTCTGTTGAGTGTGACAATGTGCAACTTGTGGTAGAAAGGCTGGCACTGTAAGTTTAAGACTTTTTCTAACACACCTTTTAATGAGATTTATTTGATTTTATATTTCTTACATTTGCATTCTCTTTCAAACTTGTAGAAGTTTTGTGGAACTATTGCTGTCACTAAAGGAGCTTCCAGATAATCTATGGAATGACTTCAGGTCTTGTGTGCAGGTAATGAACATACACACTAACCCTCACTGTCACCAATAATCCATCAACCCATGTGCTTTGCTTCCTTGTGACTCCTGGACCCCAACTAGACATGCATTTCAAGACTTTTGTGTTGTCTGTTGAGAAAAGAAAATGAGAAAAAAGACAAAAATATAAGATTTAAATTTGAATGTGTTTTGGATGCCTGGTGCATCACTGATACATATTTACCTCTAGTACTATCCCACTAAACTACAGTCAATGGGAAAAGTTAAGCATTACTCTGTCTGTATGCATGTCCTTGGTTATATGAAAGTTTTTAAAATGACAGACCTGCCAATCGGTATGCATTTTGAAGACGTCAGAAGATGTTTACGTCTTTTCTATTTGTGCTTAGGTCTCACATGGCAAACTCCAGGAGAATGGAATCACCCAGCTCTCCATGCTATGGACCCTGGGCAAGCAGACGGGGGTTTGGACCAACCCTATACTGCAAGGCCTTCTGTCAGGAGAAGAACTAGGAACCATGCAAAGTGAGTGAAACACTGATCATTGATATGATTTATGTCATTATTCTGATAATTCTTCTCTGATTTGTTTATTAAAGAATCCATCATTTTAGCAGTTCCACAGGAGCATTATAGATTCATGAGTGCTCACTGGGAAAATCCTTACAGAAATTCTTCTGTAACCAAACTGGTGTTGCACTAATGATCCTTAAAGACAATCCTTTGTGTTTTCAGTTGAAAACTGGCTGGTTGAGGAAGGGCCCGGTCTGTTGGAATTACGAGTGAAACAGCTGATTAAAGATCAGCAGCTGGAGAAGGCTGCACAGCTGGCAAAGATCTGCTCCGAGAGTGCCTCGTGTAACGGAAAGGCAAACTTCAAGCAAATGTATCTAGTCTGTCTCTGCTCTACCTTACAACAAGATCAACTAATGGAAGAGGCAAGGCTATATTTTTATTAAATGGGTTTCATATTTTGTCTTTTTTGTTAATATTGTGTTTTCCCCCTAGCTTAACAAGGTGGACTGCCGGGACGCACTAGAGATGATCTGTAACCTGGAGTCTGATGGCGATGAAAAAGCAGCCTTCACTTTATGTTCTGCCTTCTTGACCCGACAGCTCCTACAGGCAGATGCTTATTGTGCTTGGTGAGATTTATATAGTCTTGCGATTTAATAATTTTTGTTACAATTGTTGTTTTTTTTTTTTGACAACCCCTAAATACTTGACATATATTTTCCAGGGAGCTGACATTATTCTGGAGCAAGCTTCTGAAGCGATTTGAGCCATCAGAGAAGGCTTTCCTAGACAAATGTGGTCAGATGTCTTTACTCTCAAAAACTGTCTACCATATCTTGTTCCTCATCAAAGTCATCCAGTCTGAGGTGAGTTACATGTGTCTTTCTCCAGTTATTTAGTTGCACTTTTTAAATGTAACATTGTGCTGTTTAAATCTTCCATAAGGACTTTTGTAACTTAAATTGTATGCATGGTTTCACTAAGATTGTGTCTTTTCAATTTCAGATCATTAAGGGTGGTCTACCAATATGTATTGAAATGTGCATAAGAGCTCTGCGGATGCCGTCAGAGGATGGAAACACAAAAGCCACGGTGTGTAAAACCATTGCCTGTTTGCTTCCCAACGACCTCGAGGTGAAACGGGCCTGCCAGCTCACAGTGTTCCTCCTGGATCCCACGGTGGACTCTTTCTATGCTGTGGAGACTCTTTACAATGAACCAGATCAAAAAATTGAGGAAGAAAAAATGACTGTTCCCAATTCACTTCGCTGTGAGCTACTTCTGGTCTTCAAAACGCAATGGCCTTTTGACCCGGAGTTTTGGGACTGGAAAACATTGAAACGCCATTGCCTTTCTCGTATGGGACCGGAGGCTTCCATAGTTTCTTCCATTGACTCACTAAATGATACAGATGATCCAGAGGAGGAGGACATGTACATTGACGATGGATTTTTAGAAAACGCTGATAGAATTGTCAGTGGCACATATGAACTAACAGACACAATGGATAAAAAACAGAAAAACAGAGAACAGAAGAAACTGCGAGAAAAGGGATTTATTTCTGCCAGGTTTCGAAACTGGCAGGTCTACATGCAGTACTGTGTGCTCTGTGACAAGGAGTTCTTGGGTCACAGAATTATCCGTCATGCACAAACTCACTTCAGCAAAGGCGAGTACAGCTGCCCCATTTGTGCTCAGTCTTTTAGCTCCAAAGACACCCTGACCCCCCACGTCACCTCACATGTTAAACAATCATGTAAGGATAGGCTAACCGCACTGAAGACCAACAGGAAACTGGCCAATCCTAAAACAGCTGCTCCTGTGATAGCGGCTATAATGGCCAAGACTGAAAATAAGGTTTCAGAAAGTGGTGGTCAACTGGGACAAAATGCTGGGGGTGTTCAAAACATTAAGGCCCGCCTTTCAGTTGAGCGTGGTGAAGAACATGTGTGTCCCGTTGGAACATGCAAAAAGATCTTCAAGTTCTACAGAAATCTCCTCTCCCATGTACGATCCCATAATGAAAATGAGGAGGCCATTTCTTACCTCGAAATGCAGAGTAAGAAAGTTGTGTGTCAGTATTGCCGTCGCCACTTTGTCAATGTTAATCATCTTAATGATCATTTACAAGTCCACTGTGGCGCAAAGCCATACATATGTATTCAGCTCAACTGCAAAGCTAGCTTTCTATCAAATACTGAACTGCTCATACACCGAAAAACACACACGTCATTTAAAGCAAGGTGCATGTTTCCAAATTGTGGTAAAATTTTTAACGAAGCATTTAAACTTTATGACCACGAGGCAAAGCATTACAAAACTTTCACTTGTAAATTTGTTGACTGTGGCAAGGTTTTTCATACACAACAGCAGCTGGATTTGCACTCAAAAGGTCACACAGTCAAAAAAGAGCAAGATGTTTCTGCTCCAGATGAAAATCTCCAAACCCCACAGACCAGTTCTTCAGATAATATGATCCAGAGTATTTCTGATCCACCTATACTAAAAGAAGAAGCAGACAATTCAATGGAAAAATGCAGGGCTGAAACTGTTAGTGTTGGCAAACCAGAGACCCTTGAAAATTTGCTGAAAGCTTCTCAGACTCCAATCAAAACTGTGGATCGTTATGAAATCAAAACTGAAAATGAAGAGAAATGTTTAGCCAGTGAGGCAAGTCAGATTGTAAATGTGCAAATACCTTTACAGCCAGAAAATGGATGCTGTACTAAAGAAGCATCTCAAAGCCAGTCGCCTGATCTTTTAAAGCCTTCTCATCAGTATCAAAAGCAGCATGTATCTCCCTTTGAGGCTACTATTAATAAAATGCTGCGTGAAAAAACAGTGTTACATAGTCAACTACAAGTTTTCTCCAGTAATGTAAATAGTGTCATAATAAATCCCAATGAACTGCCTATAAGTAATGCACCTAAGCCTACATTACCACCGATACAGCCTATTCCTGCTCCTATAGTGGCAAAGTTGCAAGCCGTTCCTCCAGCAGTGGCTACACCATCTATAAATCAAAAAGAGTCTGCTCAACCTGAGACTGTTTTAAGAGAGAGATATCATTGTCCCTTTGAAAATTGCACAAGAAACTATAGTTGTTACAAAAGTGTTAGCAAACACATAAAAACAACTCATCCAGAATTGTATGCAATACGCAAAATTCCACGTAGTGAAATTAGGGTAACATATGTTTCTGGTTCACCGCTGGCTCCAAAGCCTATTGCAGTCAAAATACAAGACAATCAAAAAATAGAAATTAAGAGGCCACAGGTCATTCAGCCTACTCCTTATACAAATATGGTTGCAAATTACAATGCAGTTAGGTTTCCACAACCTGCGACTGTAAACCAGACTGCCCCTCAATTAATGGAAAATGTATTAAATCCTATTGTAGTGGCTCAATTAAAAACAAATGTCAATCCACAAACGCAAAAAATCTTACCAAAGGCCCCACAACAGGAGCAAGTGCAAAACCTTAGAACTTCAACACTAAATGTATCCAGACCACCTGAGTTTATCACGGCATCCCTGGTACCTAAAGGTCTTGTAGAGCCACCACCAGCTGTCACTGTAACAAATTCTATTTCATTGTCAAGTATTCACCTGCCAGCTAATCAGATAAAAACCCAAGACGTTCGGACAGTGTGGTCTCCTCAACTTCAAAATCAACAATTAAGTAGCAACTCTTCCCAATTACACCCAACGAGGCTATTGCCATCTGGTCATATGTCTATGCCATCCCATGATCACCACAGTTCTACTTCCATGAATCCAAATGGCAATTTGGTGAATTCTCTAACAACGGCACATAAAGACATGCAAAGTAGTGCTCAACATCATTACAGGCCAACATCTACAAATACTGTTCTTCCACCTAAAGTCCATGTAAAAATTGAAGAGCAAAATATATCATTGTGGTCACCTGCCTCTGAAATTAAGCATGTTCAATCTGGTAGCTCTCCCCAAATACTCACAAACAGGCCGGGCCAGGTGGTAGCTGCCAGTGCTCAATATCCACTTGAGGATCCTCACGGCAGTCGCCTGGGGTCAGACCTCAGTAAAACATCAATGAGCCCTAATCCAACATCTATTGCACATTGTGGTTCTCTACCTCTTTACAAACCACCTTCAGCTAATCCAACGCTGACATTGTTTAACCAATCAAACCCATCCCAAACAGGCAATCAAATGTTGTCTCAAATTCAAAAAACACAGATTGCTTCTGTTAAACCATCACAAATACTTCCTAAGGCCATGGGCAATGTAGCTAACGTACCTATCCCATCTAAATGTCCACCTTGTAACTCCTTAGAGCCAAACATCGCAGCTCCTATTCCAACAACTAGCATGCAAAATAATATGAAAACTCTTGTGCCAGCTAACATTAAAAGAGAGGAGAACTGTAACTTCAGTTCTTTCACTGTGAAAAAAGAACCTCCAGAAAACACATCAAAAAATAATGATACACTACAAAATTCTTGTCAACCTCCTGAAAACCTAAATACTCCAGACAATAATACAGAGAATCGCAAAACAGTTAGAAAAAGAAACAAGGTCAGATGGCCAGCAATTGTAAGAGATGGAAAATGGTTTTGTTCACGGTGTTACAGAGCATTTAATAGTTCTAAATCTCTTGGTGGCCATTTGTCAAAGCGATTAGCGTGTAAACCATACGACGAAATGGAACTGAATGCTGATCTCCCAGCATCATTTCTTGACCTTCTTAATTCTGACCAAACCGTTAATCTTCAGCAGAACCATCCAAATATTCCAAATATTCCATGTGATACCTTCAATAACACACCCCACATATCAAAATCACATATCCCATTAGAGCAAAAAGGTAGCACATCTCAGAAATACCAAGAAAGGTTAAATGGGGAGACAAGCAATGACATTCTTAAACAAATTGTTAAAGTGTCTAATATAGCAGACTCGTTCATCCCATCACACACACCTCAACTTCAAAAACCTTGTGTTTCTACTGGGACAAATTTTCAGAGTAGCTCTGTCAAACAGTCTATGGATGGTGTTGGTCGAGATGTTTGCTCATCTAACATTCCTAATTATCCTCAAACAAGGCCACCAGGCAGAAGATATCCAACACCACTACTTTCCCAAGCACTCAAAAACAGCAAAGAGTTTGCCTCTTGCAGCAGTCAACAAGAAATTAATTCAAAAGATCAAGCGACAGTGTTGGGTGTTGTACCGCAACTCGTACATCCAAAGAGTCCAGCTAAAACCAATATAATGCAACCTGAGAGAAGTAATATGGAGCAAGATATCAAAAAGAAATTACGGGAGCAGATCTTGGCTGGCGATTTTCAACGCAGAAACAACTTGGCTAATGTTTGCCATAATTCTGGGGCTCAAAGCCCAATGTCCTGTAGTTCTGAATCAAGCTCTAAAAATGAAGATTGTCAAATGAACTGGGATATTAAGGGTTATTTTGGAAGCAAAGAAAGCCCCACCATCATCCCTGGCACCCCAGCTGAAATAGAGGAACTCTTAAAAACCAAGAGCTTTACATGTTTAAGATCCAACCCAAAGCTGGACATGCAGAGCTCCACAACTGTAGATTTCAGTCAAGATGTGGACACTGAGCCCCAGCAGCTGTCTCCCAGTCAACAGCAGTGCTTTTCAGAACTTAAGAATGCATTTGAAAAGATGAACCTTATCAGGGAATCACCCGAACCAATCCCTGAGCCTGTCACGCTAAATACAGGTTTAATCAGTTCAAGCACATCCTCTGAAGTAACACCAGATGATTCCTTAGCTGTGCCCAAACTATTTGTCTGTGATGCTGAAAATTGTGCATACAATACATTTTCAAGTGAGGCGTATTGGAGACATCTCTATAAAGTCCACAACTACACATTTGAACGAGTTAATGCAATCAAAAAACAGCATGGACAATACGCTCCATTTCAGTGTCAGAGATGTAGTAAAACATTTACACGCAACCCAAATCTTAAAGCACATTACATATCTGCTCACCAGTTATCATTCGAAGAAATCCACCAGTTAGACCTGAAGCGTAAACAGGACAGGGCTGCAATGGTTCGCTTGATTACCTTGCACAATGGTGGTGCAAAGAAAAAACGTCCTTCAGCAACTGTTGGTCATCAAGAATTTGTACATCAGATACCAAGTAATCCAGGAGCCACATCAGTTATTCAGGCTTTACCCAAGACAAACTTTCACAGTCTGACTGTAAAACAAGAAGAGCATGTTCAAACATGCACTGAAGAACACACTACCAATGGCCATCAGACAGCTGCAACCAATGGGCCAATTTCAAATGGTTGTCAATCAGTTATTACTCATCTACCCCAAGGAGATGTTCCATATCAGGCTAAAGAGCTGCTCACACCTGGCAAACCGTCAAATAGACCAGCAACCATAAAACCGAGTAATGATTTGATAAAGAAAACTGATAAAAAATCCACATCAAGTGATACATTAAACTCATACAAGCCATACCGCTGTGTTCACCAAGGCTGTGAGGCTGCTTTTGCCATCCAGCACAACCTCATCCTCCACTATCGAGCTGTTCATCAGTCTGCTTTATCAGCCCTCGAGGTCAACAAAGAGCAAGATCAGAATGAGGCTGATGGAGTTATGGAGCAGGAGGAAGAAGAAGAGGAGATCTCCATTTCAGAGTTCCGATGTCAGGTTAAGGACTGTTCCCGAGTTTTCCAGCAGGTTCCTCAACTCATGCAGCACTACCTTCGATTACATGAGTTCAGCATTGATAAAGTGGGGGATTTGTTGTCAATAATTAGGCTTGGAAAATTTACTTGTGGCCATGAAGGATGCGCTGTATCATTTACTGCATTTTGGAAATATATAGCACACGTTAAAGAACTACACAAAGATATTAAGCTGTCCAAACCGGAAAACATGTACAAGTGTGAAATTGAAGGCTGCGATCGTGCCTATGCCACAAAGTCCAACATGCTCAGGCATCTTATGAAGAAGCATAATGATTTTTACCAGCTTAAACAAAAAAATCAGCCAAAACCAGAGGATGTTGTTAAGCCAAACTCCAAGAAAGAGTATCAACTTAATAAAACAAGTGATGGAAAAGAAAATATTGAGAGTAATCAAACAAGTCCACAAAAAGACAATGTTAAAAGAACAAGGAAAATAAACAACTATTGGACTAAATATGAAAAACCTGTTTTAAAATCAAATGTAGAAGCATCTGCAATGTGTACCAAATCCTATCCGTTACAGTATCCTTGCATGATTAAAGGATGTGAGTCAGTTATGAATTCTGAGAAGAGCATCTTAAAACATTACACCGTCCACGGGCTTAGTGAAAAATTTTTGGAACAGCATAGAAGTCACTACATTTTCTGCAAAAAGTTTCCCAGACAAAAAAACGGTTCTGTTAGAAGTGACGATTCCAAGTCAGACCCTTCTTCTGACTCTGAACCTGAGCTGGCTGGCCTCAATGGCACAGAAGAGATGCATTTTGATGATTCCAAACCATTTCTGCGCAAAAGGACTAGCCCCATAATCCCAGCTTCACTACTCGATGGACTTTCTAATGACGACAGTTCTGATGGCTCGGTGGTAATGAAACGCAAGCGCGGGAGGCCAAAAAGGATTGTTGAAAAAATTGTCAAACGGAAAAAAATGTCCCAAGCACCTAAAGCGTGCGAGAGCAGAGACGAATGCTCTAATTCATCTGTTACCCTCTCAGAGAAGGAGTCTGACCAGTCGATGCCTATGACTGCCTTCAAACCAATGGGATTTGAAATGTCTTTTTTAAAGTTCCTGGAGCAGTCAAACAAGACCCAGCCTTCCCTCTCATGTGAAATCCCACTGATTGGCCCATGGGTCAGATTATCCCAACTGAACACCAAAGAAACCTATGTAAAATTCACCAACCGGCAGAATTTGAAATCATTGGAAAAAGTGAAAATAGTTATGGATAAAGCATTTTTAGGTGTGACTGAACTTATGTTGAAACAATTGCAGGAAATGCAGCCTTTGGTTATATTGGAGAAAATATGATCTTTTTTTTTTGGCAGTATCTCAGGACAATTTGACTGCATACCCATTAGTTCCAAACAGTACTTCTGTTTTTGACTAACGAACTGTAAAATTAAATGTATATCTATAGAAAAGTGTAAGCATGTTTAACTTATGAACTGATCTCTGTCTCAACTTTCACTGTGAGACTGATAGTGAACTTTGTATGCTAGTATTGTGATTAGACTGTAATTTGAAAATGTTGTGTACATATTTTAAAACGCCGCCTACTGCCACCAGCAGATTCACTCTTATTAAAACTTTTTCAAAAAATATATATACATACCTTCTTGTATATGCCTCATATCTTAAAATATATTAAGAAGCTTATAAAGTGAAGGTCCTGTAAGGGAAACAAAATGGCAAGATTTTGGCAAATGGATAGTGCATTTTAACTGGAAAGATACTTTACTATGATAAAATATTTAAAATAATGTTTAATATATTTGGGTAGTTTGAAGTGTTAACTGATCTAATTTGATTAACTTTTTATTGCTTCCAATACAAAAAATGGACTAAATACAGTGTTAACAATTTGAAATTATTCTGTTACTATTATCTGACGATCCCATGTCAGATGATTTGAAGATATAGTGACCCCCACTTTGGAAACCAAGGGGTTTTTGACCCATAACTTTTTACAATACAATATAGTGAAATGAAGGTGAAGAGCAGGGAGACATTCAGATATAGTGTTGCTCATCCCAGTACCAAAGTGCCGAAATGTTTAAGAGAGAATATGGTTAAAGTGTGGTGGTCAAGTTTGGTCCTTTAAAAAAAAAAAAAGGCTCATACAAGATACTATCCTTATTATGATGTGTGCGGAATTTAAAGTCATATATTGGACTATTCTGAAAAGTGAGTGAAAAGTATGAAAGTGACCAGTGCCAAGGTGTAAGCAAGCATGTGTAATGATATGTTATGGCTATACTTTTTAAAGATTCTTTATTATTTTTATAAAATGTTTGTATTTTACAAGACAAATTACTAAGAAGTAGCCTGCAACACAATGGTATTAACAATTTGACAATGTTATGAGTCCAGGGAGTCCACTGGAAGTATGTCACCAGTCCCCACGATGACGTTACAGTAAAATCCAGATGTACAAATCATATTTATATGAGATTCATTTATCGCAGTATTTACTAGTGTCCTCGTTTCTAGTAGCATCCATGTTCATTCATTCATTCATGTTCCATATCAAAATTCTTGGGGGATTCCACTTGGAGAATCTTTGTTATAGATAAAGTGAGACAGTGTACAAAAATAAAAAAAGTGTTGTTACTCTGAGTGATCTTACATCCCCTAAAAGCTGTCTCTACTCTTCCATAGTATGAAACTCATGGAGAACCTTCCGAAGTTTAGCTGTAACTCGTCATAAAATCATGCAGGTGACAAACCACCTGCAGAAGCCTTCATTCTTTTGTCCACTAGATGTCGCTATTGCCCACGCAATGTAAAGTTCAGGTATCGCAGCAAGTTGTAAACTCACACAAAAAGCAGAATTGTAGAGCAAAACGTTACAGTAAAGCAATATTATGATTTTTAAAAATACTTTTTTATGCAGGTATGTGCACTAAATTATTCACTGTATTAATTAATTAACCGCAGTACTTCTCACAATTGCTGTATTAAAATTGGATACTTCTTTCTTTTTTCTTAGCAACATAATGTTTTAGTCTAGTCCAAAGGTTAATCTAGTCCAAGGTTAACACAGGCAGCATACGTTTGTATTTTTGACATGTCAGAGGCCCTGGGTTAGGGACAGTTTTAGTTCTCCATTGGCCACATTAGACCGGCTGGGCAGGTTTTCATTTGGCTGTGGAGCGGGCCCTGTGTCTGTGTCTGTGTTTGCTGTGGGCTGTGCGCACACAGACGTGTTGACAATAGATCCAGGTACTTGTTTGTGGCTGAAGTGTCTCTCTTCCACTTGGATGTAGCGCCTAGTGAGGCATTTCCAAAGGCGCTTCCAGACAATGTAGAAAAACTCCATCACGTTCAGAACGATACAGAGAATCGATGTACTTCCCATAATGTAGAGGAAGATCTTTTTTTCAGTGGCTTTACTTATGTAGCAGTTCACAATGTTGGGGCATGGACTCTCACTGCAGCGGATCAAGAGAGGCACATCAAAGCCATGATAGATAAAGTAAAAGGCCAACAGGAATCCCACCTGCAAAGAAGACAAATGTGAACTGAACTATTTCAACCAATTATTTCAACTATTTTTGTCTTAATTAGTAAAATGGACTGTAGGGTAGACTGGAAATCTATGAACAATTAGCAGCAGAAGAAAAAAGGCAGTTAGTATGGATACATATTCAGACTTCTGTGGTCACATCCATTGCCAGGTTACATCAGTGGCACAATGACAAATACAGGCACTGACAGTTTTCTGTTTGTGTAGGTGCTTGGCAATAGAGCGTTTACTCAGAGGCTGTTAATAACCTTTAGTAAATGAATTAACTGTGCAGGAACATTAAATCAACATTCATTTCCTGAAGAATGATTCTAACTAACCTACACATCCTCACCCTAACCCATCTCAAACAATGTTGATGATCCAGTATTGATGCACTATACAGCACCAGCCTGAAAACATGTTCTAGTTTGTCCCCTGACATTGCTACATTTGTTTAATGTTTAATATTTTCAGCATGTGTTGCAAACCTCTTACGGGGTAAGAAAACCTAAAGAAGGAAGGTCAGACTTAAGACAAACACTGGAGTTGGCCTCAAACCCCCGAGCCACATATGTGGAGATGAGGATGCTGACAAACATGTACTATGGGGCCTGCCCATTCAAAGCTTTTAAAAATACTTAATAAAATATTGAAATCAATTATAAAACAAACAAGAAGCCAGTGAAAAAATGAAAGATTTGGGAAATTGGTTCTTTCAGAATGTTTTTTGACTTTTATCTTTTTTTTTGACAAAATATATTGCAAAAAGATTACGTCTCACCTCAAAGGCTGTCTTGAAGAGCAGGCTGAGAGTGTAAGTACAGAACAAGCCTCCATCGAGGCTGCTCTTGTCAGCATACAGTTTGCGCTTGTGGCGGGTCTCACGGTGCTCTCTGTAGGCCACGTGCAGTGCCACCAGCAGGGACGGGGTGGACACCATGATGAGCTGCAGAGCCCAGAGCCGCACCTGTGACACTGGGAAGGAGCGGTCGAAGCAGGCGTTCTCACAGCCCGGCTGACGAGTGTTGCACACAAAATCCTTCTGCTCATCTTTCCAGACCTGTTCAGCTGCTGCTACGTACACCAGGATCCGAAACAAGAAGACCACCGAGAGCCAGATACGACCTATCACAGTGGAGTACTTATTAACTCCACTCAGGATGTTCTCCAGGAAGCCCCAGTTCATCTTGTCTGAACAAAAACAAAGCCAACTGTTAGAGATGGTCAATTCAGAGCAGTTTCCAATTGCAACATCCTTAGGAGCTCCTAAGAAGTTACCAAATCCAGCATGCTCAATAAGAAGTAATTTTCCCACAGTGGAAATAATGACACCTGCCAATCAATGAATAGGCATCAGAAATGGTTCTGTGGTTGACATAGGGGGTAAGAATCTTAATTTTGCAGAATAAAGGCCATCTCCTAGCATCTTACATAGAGCTCCCACAAAACAACAGTCCTGGGATCTCATTTAGAAAGTGTGTGAGCATACAACGTTAAATTTGTGATTAATAAAAGTTTGTGATCTATAAACATATACTTGATATGGAAAGAAGAAGTGTCTGAGCTGTGGGCATTAGGAGTTGTTGGATTAGTTTGAGGAAGTTTGTTTTGTCCATACACACCTTTAATTAAAATTCCATATAGTTTTATACATGAGGCCCCTGGCCATTTTTCTGGTAAAGCTCACATATATGATTTGTTTCAATAACAAAAGTGCTCAGGTAAATACTCTTCAAAATAAGAGTAGTGTGTAGTTGCGGGCCTATAGGTAGGCTTATAAAATGATTTAGTTTAGGTAAGAATATTTAGTCAATCTATACGGTATTTAAACATGTGAAGACCTTTTATTAGTTTAGGAGAGTGGCACAGAAGTCAGAAAAACACCTCTCCATCACCTCCAGCTACATATTTGTGGCAAGCAGCATTATGAAATATGAAATATGAGCTCTGGCCATCCTCACAGACAACACACAACTAGCACATTTCCACCCACTTAACTGTACAGAGACCTGTGTCACATGCAGCCTAGTATCTTCAGCCATTTATTATTTTAAATAAAATGCTGTACCTGTGTCTCCAGGGTCTCTCCTCCCGGTGCCCGGTGCTCGGTTTATGCCGTTGAGTGCTCACAGGTGACAGAGTCGTGCTTCAGGAAACTGCCCATGCCACGCCTCGTTTCCCACATTTAAATACCACTGGATTTGCCTGATGTCAAAACTCCATCCTGACCAGACTGTAGGTTCAGAGCTTACAAATATTGTAGTTTTATTTATGTTGAATTAAAATAGCAAATAAGTTAAGTTCAACTACAAATTAAAAACAAAATATTTCCCCATACATTTTTGTGGAGTTTTCTACATAGGACAGATGTCTTTAAGGCTAACACATACACTCTATGGATAACCCTGGAGTTAGTGTTTGTGGCTAAAGCTCTGATGATGTGGGTGTGTACACGTTGTCATGGACACTAGCAATGCAAATATGCCACCTAAGTTGGTGCCGAGTTTACCTGAGCAAGAGGCATTGTTACATCCATCAATTATACATGCATCAGCTCAGCTCCCACTCTCAACAAACACAACTGAGGAATCAGCTTGACTAAAACTTTGTAGAAGTAAAGAGCTATAACCAGTCTGGTGATAAAAAGAAAAAAATTACTAGCCAAAACCCTAGAATTTATTTTATAATTAGACTTTAACTTCAGTTTGTGCATTCATGTTTAAAATTGTAATTCTATTATTTCAGGGAGTGAATAAATAATCTACTGTTTTACACACTTTCCTTAGAGTCCTATTGAATAGAGGTTGTCATTCTAATTCAAACATTGCCTGAGGTTTAGGCTATTTTTTTTTGTTTTTTGTTTTTTTTTTTTTTTTTTTTTTTTTTTTTACATTTCCTCTGCTTAAATGAGTAAACTGCAAAATGACTGCAGCATCACCTCCCGACCTTTTGGTGGCGCTGTGTTATTAGGCTCATTCGTCCAACAACCTGTTCACCTTCCTGTCGTGTCTATTTAACAAAAATATGGCGTCGACCTGCTGCCACATCTCTCTACATTTTCTCTAACATGCAAAAAACATCTCAAATTTGAGCATCACAGGAAAAACAATGTCGGACCCGGAACCAGGGAAAGGAAATGCTGCTCCAGCGAAAGAGTACAGAACCCCGGGACTGCGGGGCGCAAAGACCACCACTCTTTTCCGAGCGGTCAATCCTGAGCTCTTCATTAAACCTGTGAGAAAACGCTTCACTTTGTCTACTAGAGAACTAGCAGCTAAACTAAAGCACATCGCAACAATGAGTCTCATAATAAATAAATGAATGAATGTTTATTTATTCATTTATTCATTCAAACAAATACTGTCCTATTTGCAATCTCTAACAAAACTTTGCTCAATACATGCACATAATAATTTAAAGTGACAATAAAGATCCCAGTCCATTGTTAATAGACCCTTTGAAAAACCACAAACAAAATCATTCTAAATTCCGTAATGGAGCAGCTGGAGGCAAGTGAAGTGGAACATAAGTGGAACCTACTTTCATGGGAAAACGAGGATTCATTTCAGAATATCACAAATTCTGAAAAATCAAGGAAAATTTGGAAAAAGAAAACCACATGAGATCAGATACATGTGAATGACTCAGAGCCCAGTTTAAAAACACTTAGAATTGTGTTTGATTATTTGTTTATTTGGCAAAAGATTATGATAAGACACTAAGCATTTATACAAAGACAAAATCTATATTTTGAGGTTTTACTGGACAAATCCTTTATACAAAGACAAAATCTACATTTTGAGGTTTTACTGGACAAATCCTTATAGAAATATTGAGCCCACAACAGTTTTTCACTTCATCTACAAACATATGACACATTTCAATATAAATTATACTGTCTGTGAAGCCCAAATACTATACAGTTAAAGTAAAAAAAACCTGCATTTTCACATTCTTTTAAACAGAGAAGCAAAGTAAGTAAGATTTGTACCTTGAAAATTCAACTGTTGCTTATTTTTTGTTGTCATAAAACCATTTGCACTTAGATCAGCTCATCAGTTAATCATTGTAAATATATGAGGTTAGCTTTATTTTGCCTCCGCCTACCTCCATTACAGAATTTTGAACATTTTGATGACATACGATATACGAATAAACCCGAATTAATTCAACATAACCACAAACGTCAACTCGTCAAATAACATTAAAGTAAAACAGCAAATGCCTCTGTCCGTGGTGCTGAAAAACTCCCACCCCATAACCAGAGGAATATCAGTGGTTTGTCTCAGAGGACATAAGAGCTGATCTGATGGTTGTACTTGTGACCTGTTTGTGTTTGGCAGAATAAGACTGTGATGGGGTTCGGTCTGCTCAGCATCACTCTGTGTGTGTGTTACCTGGGCTACATGCATGCCACTCAGGAGAACCAGCAACAGCTCTATGAAGCCATCGACAGTGAGGGGGAGCGCTACATGCGGAGGAAGACTTCAAAATGGGACTGAACAGTAAAACCTTTGAAGAAATGTCTAAACCAGTTGAAAGGCAAAACAAAGTGACTGTCGGCCACTACTGCTATCTGTAGCACGTTTTTTATGATAAGAAATATGATACAATTCAAAGACCAATTTAACTTATACTGGCTGTATAAATGATTACATAAAATTGTTTATTACTGGCACGCTATTCATCTGTCATTTCTTTTAATTTTATTTTCCTAGGTTATCAGAATACAAAATCTGACATATTTGTGACATACACAATTTCATTTCCACCTGAGAAACTTTCAGAAGCAGGTCAGAAGTGACTCTTCACTTGCTCTTCTCCTCCTATGGACAAAGTAAAACAAATTTATAAAGACTGAATTACATGATGGACCACTTAAACAAAAAAATAAAACACTATAAATGAAATAATAAACCTAATATTAAAAAAATATATATATTTCTACCTTGACGATTCCAGCCAAGTCTCTCAATGCCTGTTCGTAACGCTGCTCCAGACTTTTGAGAAGTTTTGGATTGACTGTTTGTTTCTGGATCCCGGGACTGCCTGCCTCAGTCACCATATGCAAGAAGTTCTTCTCCTGCACAAATCAATCTCCTTATTGTCATTGTGATATAAAATCATAACAAAACTACCTTAGAGCATCACAATAAAATGCATCGTATGGTGCCAGTTGTAGGCCACTCCGTCTATGTGTAATGTCAAATTACGCTCTTCATAACTTATTTATTGGTACATCTGATTTTAGTGCTGGCCATATCGAACCTGTACTTGCAGTAGGAAGGTGAAGGCCAGCCCAGCTCTGCCCGCTCTCGCTGTTCGTCCGATTCTGAGCCAAAGGTTGGACAATGTTAAAAATGGACACACTACCACACAAAAAGATGGTGAGGAGGGACAGACCTGTGAATGTATGTGCGCACAAACTGTGGTGCGTCATAGTTTATCACACACTTAACTGCGCTGATGTCGATGCCTCGTGCGGCAGCATCTGTGCTCACAAGCCTTCAGGAAGATACATACAATTAATACAGAATATACACCATTGTGTAAATGTGTAATAATCCATATCATGTGCTTAAAAAAAAGAAAACAAAAGGCCTAAGTTTATAAGTGAAAAAATACCAGCAGCAGGTATAATAACTGCAGATGCCAGTGCAGAGTAGTCTAGCCAGAGAACAACATGCTTTTTCCTAAATCCATTACCAGATCTATGGGTATTTTAATACTTTTAGTTAAATTATTTCCCTTTTCATACATGTGCGATGTGTGCAGATATACTAACAGTTGGATCTTGCCCTGCTCAAACTCCTTCAGTGTCCTCCTCCGCTCTCCTGGACTTAGTCTGGAGGAGAACTCCATTGCCTGGATGCCCCCAAACAACTGTAGCAGCAACACAAGTCTAAAGAAAGAGTCAAATTCCATGAAATGTTTAGTGTACATTATATTCAGTACAGACCGATGTTATGTGTGTACTCTGACCTGTGAGCTGCCTCTCTGGAGTTGGTGAAGCACAGAACAGGGCTAAGCTTCATCCGAGTGACAAAGTGTAACAGGACCAAAGGCTTCTTACTCATTGTACATGGGACATAGTACTCCTAAAGTACATGATACAAACAATAGAGTGAGGGAATGTCCGGCCTGTATTCTGCTTTTGCGTGTGGGCTGAACACTTACTGTTAGCCCTTGGGGGAAGTGGAAGCGCTCCGGTGTTGGGGTAGGAGCTGAGGTGGGTTCCAATGCTTGGTGGGTTGAAGTAAAGAGGCGTGGCTGGTATAGGCCCAGCTGTTGGAGCTTTTCTGGGTTGTGTGTAAGAGTTGCAGAGAATAACAACTTTTGAAGTGGCATTTGAGAAGGACAAAGACTGGAAACAGGACAGAAGTTAGAAAACGTATCAACAGGTAGACAGAGTTTAAGGAAACAATTAGAAAGTGGCTCACCTGGCTGCAGTGAGGTGTGCAGCCTCTGTCCTCCTGAAGAGACTGTTTGCTTCTGTGTTTGATACATAAACAGCTTTGACCACCTGACTGAGCCAGGACTGGTGCATACTGTCAATCATTCTGTCTGCTTCATCAATTATCTGTAAACAATACAATGTGAATGAGATGTCTCTACAGTTTTAATACAGTTCAATCTAAAAAAGATTTAGAAGAAAAACATACAAGAAACCGCAGATGTTCTAGACAGAGACTGGAGTTCTTATTGATGTGGTCAACAAGGCGCCCTGGAGTAGCCACAACGATATCTGCAAGACTACGCCTTTGATTACCCCTGTAACAAAGACAAACATGCTTTTTCATATATTTATTTCTCTACTTTTAAGCAATACCAAAAAAGGAAACACAATCATACAATAAATAGATTAATGAAGAGTGAGTTTAAGTTTTCAGCAGTCAATGTGTATATGTGAGAAAGCAATGACATGTTATATGCACCTGTTTTAATATTTAAGAGACCTCACCTGACTTCTGAAAGTGAAGCTTGCTCAGCTGCCAATGACTTGTGTCCTGTCACCATCACCACCTTGAGCTGTGTGCCATCTGCATATGTTGAGAACACTTTCCACACCTGCTGGGCAAGCTCTTTGGTGGGCAGTACAGCCAAAGCTCTCACCTCACAGACCACCCTCTGCATCAGCACCTACGCAAAACAATCAGAACACAATCTGCATGGACATTTCTCCCCTCTTTCTGTAGGGTCTACATTTTTCCCACTGCCTCGTTTTGTTTTGTCAATCTTCTCTCTTCAAATAAGGACATAAATTGAACTATTTTTCTTTGCAAATTATACATAGTATAATGTTTACCTGCTGGTAAAAGTAAAAGAGACTAACCTGAATTACAGGGAGGACAAACGCAAGTGTCTTGCCGCTGCCAGTCGGGGCTGACACACAGATGTCTCTGGGTCTGTGGCCCCCAGGACCCACCAAAAGGCCATGACGGGAACTCTCAAGGATAGCTGGAATAACCTCTGCCTGAACTTAAGACATAAATGTGCAATTTAACATTGAGTCTTTTTTATGCACAGGTTGTGTGCATACCAATGTGTAAATACCTGGGAAAAAGTGCTGAATCTGATTGTTCTGGAGTTTCTTAAGCAGGTGAGCACACAATAGTGGCACTTCAGTGAGGGGATGAAGATGGTCTCTTATGTTTTGATGAATAAGGTCAGGCTTAGCAAGCCACTGAGGCAACACTCTATTCACCTGTACACACATTAGTTCATGGGACTTTTTGAATAATGGGTTCAATGGATTAATACATGATAGACACAAACAATAATATGTTAGAGACAAACAAATCATCATAACCTATAATATTTAGTAGGCAGAAATAGAAGCATCAGGACTTAACAATAATGTGTACTCTCATTATCACCACTAAGTCTGAAGGGTTTTTCAGAATTGTAGTATTAAACACTATCCACCATGGCCAATCGTTAAATACCTTTTGTATGTTTTTATTGGAAAATCCTCCAAGAACAGGGAATCCCACACTAGCAGGCTCAGTTAGTGGGGACTCTTTGACTTCGTCTTTACTAAAGTCCTCACTTCTAGTAGCTGGAGTTTGTACATCTGAAACACAACAATTTTGAAGGACAAACCAGCTTGCTGACAGGCTCTGCATGAAAACAAAAGTTCAACTTACCAGACTGATGTCTTACTGGGCACTTCTTCTTCCGAATCACATCTTCATCCTGTTCAGACTCTTTCACACTGTCGCTACTATCTTTATTTTTTCTTTTCTTTTTGGGTTTTATAGGTGTGGTATTTTCTTCTGGTGGTCTGGGTTCAGACTCACACTGCTTCTGTCGCTCTTTTGCTTTCTCCTTAAGTTTTGCCAGTAAAGTTTGTGATCGACTGTCTTTACTATCGTCATCATCTTCTTCGCCGAGATATCTGGAATAAGCGATATATATGTAAGCAGGACATGGTTACTTAATGGTGACTAATTAACATAAGCGTGAAAAGATCTTACCTATTTACAAGAAACAACGCCATTATTAGCTAGTTATTTTATGTGCTCGCGCCGCATGTATTTTTGCCTATACTGTAAATAATTCCATAAAATGCTAAAAGTCAACAAAAACACGTTTCATGCTATAAACGCAGCTTGATGACGTCATCTTCAGTCACCGAAAAATAAATCGCAGAAAATAAATAAATAAAATTGTTTTCAACGACTTTTGAAACATTTTTCAAAGAGCAGATGGCAGATGTTCTGTATTTAAATAAATACAATTAATTTGGGTTATAGTCAAATGTCGAACACCGTAAGAAAGCAAACAAAGTAGTTAGTTATATTAATTTTAAAATTCATAACTAGGTTCTGTATAGATAGACAGAGTATATACATATATCTATATCTATCCATATATATGTTCAAAAAGGGTGCTGCTATATGGTCTATGTCAAAATATTATTACAAAATGCACACGCCCACAGTTTGGTGACGTGTGGCAGTGACGCACAAACATTCTGCGCGGGAGCTTTGGATCAGGTCTCAACAAGACTCCAAGGTAAATTATATAAGTTATAAACGTTTTTATTAACTTAGTAAGTCAATCATTTTTTGCCTTATCTCGATACATACTACACACTTTGTATGGGCATACAGATTCCTACAAATGTTGCTTTCCTCGTATATATCATCATGCTATTGAACTGGTCTGCTGTTAGCTCATGCTATGTAAGGGGGTGGATCATTGAAAACAGTTAAACAACCGTGCAAGACTTTGCCTTTTTGTCATCCCTCATCAGGGTAAAACTCGCTCTGTGTTTTATTCAAGTACTGTGTACATGCCGTTGACAACACAATGCACATTTCTTATGTGAAATTGAAGTGAAAACGGGAGTTGTAAAGCAAAAGAAGTCATACGCTGTCATGGACACTATTCTTTTGAAGGTTCTATTCTCTCATAAGGTATGGCAATGAGGAGTGACGTCCGAGTGGAGGCAGAGGTGGTGGAAGAGGAGGAGAACTTTGGCCCACAGCCTCTGGTCAGACTGGAGGTAAGTACCTCACAATCATTCTGCACTCACAGTCTGAAATGGTGCAAGTTTCCCAGTTATGGCTTAATTTGTAGATGAAATGCATCTTGACGTCCTTGAAAGAGTCATTCTAAATTAACTGCATTTGTTTCCCATTTTTCTTTACTGGCATTGCTCAAAATAGTTTAAGGCTGTATTATAAGATTGGTAAAGAATGTACAATAAATATTATGCATTGACATCCTTTATTCACTTTTTTGTTTCAGCAATGTGGGATCAGTGCCAGTGACATCAAGAAACTAGAGGACGCCGGCTTCCACACCATTGAGGCTGTTGCCTATGCCCCAAAGAAAGAGCTGCTTAACATCAAGGGCATTAGCGAGGCCAAGGCTGACAAAATTCTAGTAAGAGAGAATGCATATGGTGAAAGAATGTGGATTTATTGTAATAAAATGTGTAGTTTATCTTAATGTTTTTTTTATCCTTTCAGACAGAAGCAGCCAAACTGGTGCCAATGGGTTTTACCACAGCTACTGAATTCCACCAACGACGAGCAGAGATCATTCAGATTTCCACTGGCTCCAAGGAGCTGGACAAGTTGCTACAAGGTTAGTTTGAGAGAGTTTCTTGCACAAACCTATCAAGGCTCCCTGTGAAAACATGGTAGGATATAAAGGATGTACTTGTATTTGTAATATTCAGAAGAAGGCTCATCAAAACAAGGCTACTGTTCTTTTTACTTTACTAACTTGCATCTATCCATTTTCATCAGAAATGTGTGTTTCATTTTGTGATGTTTTTTCCCATAGGTGGCATTGAGACAGGCTCTATCACTGAGATGTTTGGGGAATTTCGCACAGGCAAAACTCAACTTTGTCACACTCTTGCTGTAACTTGCCAGGTAGAAAATATCTATTAAAAAAATAATTTTAATATTGAAATGTGGAAGAGCATGCCCAAAGATTATCTGTGTATTCTCAGCTACCTATTGACCAGGGTGGAGGAGAGGGTAAGGCCATGTATATTGACACTGAGGGTACCTTCAGACCAGAGAGGCTGCTTGCTGTTGCTGAGAGGTAGGTCAATATTCTCAGAGGTTGTTAGGATTGTTACTCACATTTTACTTGTAACCTATTTTTGATTTTATGTTAATAAGGATGTTTTTAAACCTTTTCATTTGAGCAGATATGGCCTGGTTGGCAGCGACGTTTTAGATAATGTGGCCTATGCTCGAGCCTTTAACACGGACCACCAGACACAGCTGCTCTATCAGGCCTCTGCTATGATGGCAGAGTCAAGGTGAGTACCTGCCTTGATATGTTTTTAGCTTGAAGAAGGACTAGTGATGGGTTTACTGTTTATTCCAGGATAAGATCGTGAAATGTCCTGCTTTCATGTGTATGTCTCACCTGTGCTTCAGGTATGCTCTGCTGATTGTGGACAGTGCCACTGCTCTCTACAGAACAGATTACTCTGGCCGTGGTGAGCTCTCGGCAAGACAGGGACATTTGGGTCGCTTTTTGCGCATGCTGTTGCGTTTAGCAGATGAGGTAAGGCTCACTTGTGAACACAGTGGCTCTATCTGTCAAATAAAAATGCTTCAGTCTTTGAGTATCACCCAGTAGGCCTCTATATAACAATTTAAAGGTTAATTCCAAGATCTACTGAGTTATGTTCATAAGCAATAAAGACATTCAGATTACAGTATAACAATTAATATCTAAAATTGCTTTGTTCTAACAGTTTGGTGTTGCCGTGGTCATAACCAATCAGGTTGTTGCCCAAGTGGACGGTGCTGCCATGTTCTCTGCAGATCCCAAAAAACCTATTGGTGGAAATATTCTGGCCCATGCCTCCACCACTCGGTGAGAATTTTGAACTTTTGTTCATGAAAGGCAGAAACAGCTGTTGTGTATTATCTTGTCACGTGCTACTTGTGGTTTAACAGATTCTATTACATTATTCATCTAGGTCTAAGTATATCTCATTACCTAAATGTATTTAAATATGAAATCTCTTTATAACACCTCAGCGCTCTTGTGTATATTCAAGAGGCTGTATCACCTACTCATTTTACTCACAGCAGCAGAATTCTGAGGTTCTGGGTCAGTCATCTTTTTATCTTATTCTGAAATGAGCAGGTTCCAGGGTCAGCCTCAGTTATCTTGACACCCCTAGCTTTAACACAGGCCTCTGACAAGACTGCACTGTGGTTCTAAAACGCATTAAGCCAGTGTTGTCCTTTCTTATGTTTCTAGCCTTTATCTAAGAAAAGGACGTGGAGAGACCAGAATTTGTAAAATCTACGACTCCCCTTGTCTACCGGAGGCTGAAGCGATGTTTGCCATTAATGCTGATGGAGTGGGAGACGCTAAGGATTAACAGTACACTGAGACATTCTTTTGACCCATCCTGCGAGTGTACTGTGGAGATGCTCAGAGCATCGTAATGGACTGTTGAACACAAAAGAAAAAACAGTCAGCACTTTTGGCTGTTATTTAATTTACACCTTTTTGTTTGTAAATGTCTCCAGTATCAACATTTGTTTGTGTGAGGTAACTATATGGGAATTGGTGCATGATGTATCATTGCATATGATTTGCATAATCTAGCTAAATAATTACTTTTCAAATCTGTACCAATTTTCCATTCACATTGAGTGCTTAGACCTGCTGTCGTCTTGCAGTACTGTGTAGATGTGAAGGAAATGCCTCCAAACTTAATCGCATAGTTTATTACTCTGTACAGTAGGTTATAAATGACATGTTTTAACAATATAAATATCTTTGTTGGTCCGCTTCTATTTATTCAGAGATTCTAACTGATCAGTGCAGCATTCACTCACAGTAAAGCATGATTTACACAACCATGTTGTGTTATGATAAACAATCAGCATTTATCACATGGACTTTTTTCTTTTCTTATAATCTTCCACATTTAAGACAGTGCTTACATAATCAACAATATTGGAATCAATCATTTTAGACCTGGGGTAAAAGGGTACAAAAAACCAAAGAAGACATTGCTCAAATACAAGTCATTAAAGAAGTCTGTTAAATACCATAAATCTTTTGTGACATCAAAACTTTCTGTACACAGTGACATTTTTTTAAAGTGACTTCAGTCCTTCATTTTGTGGAATTCTGAAAGTGAGATTCCATCTTTTTTGATGTCTCTTCATCCTGTAATAAAAAGATCATAAACCATCCAAAGTGATAATTTGCCATCTTAAGTCACTCACCTGAAGGGTGGTGGGGGAGATTTTCTTTGCCAGATCTATCCATGTTGATGCCTCTGAGATGTTCCCCAGCTCCTGATGGCACTAGGAAAACAAGACCCCTCAGGATGGTAAATGCACTCAAGGTGTGCAGACTAATAATGACGGGTTACCTTGGCTATGTAGAATCTGACAGTCTTTGAAAATCCTGGACTCAGTTGCTCTGCCTGTTAAACAAGTACAAATATGAGGGTAGAGCTGGGGGGCTATCAGTAGCTCATCCTATTCCAATCAGCTTCCAAAAAGACTTGGGAATAAACAGTTCATATTTGATTTAAATCTATTACTGTAAATGATTCCTATATTTGTACACAAAAATAGATAATGGTTAACGTTTTATAGGCTACACCACATCTAAACCATCACTATTCTATTGACTCAACTTCTTGAGTACTAAACAAGAGTTCCATGTTGGAGGCCCCTGAATATCATCACTTTCAAAAAGAGAAAGGAGGAACTCGTTCTTTCACCACTTTTCCAACACAATGACAAGTGGGATAAAACGTTTTGTTTTACAACTACTTTTTATGTAGTAGCACTATTAATTAATTAGCACTAATTGAAGGTGAAACACAGCATCCTTACTAGCCATTCCCACCTCTTAAAAAGGTTCCCTAGTGATACCAGTGGTATCTGTGCTACTAGTATCATTGTTGAGCTTCTCTGACACCACTAAGTCCAAATACATACATGTGAGTTGCAGTTGTATTATAATGTAATAATACAGTAGTGAGGTACAGCTGAGCGGTACCTTCAGAAAGTTGTCAAGAGCCTGTTGCAGAGAGGAGCTGGGGGGGCTTTGATACAGAGCAGCTGCCGCCTTCTTTTCCAGCCAATCCAGAGATGCAACCTGTCACAGTTATGTGGTATTAATGTTTTACTTTAACTTAATCACTTTGTTTGAATACATGTAGAATGCCTGACCTGATAGCACCACTTGGCAAGCAGGTAAAAGCAGACATGGTCAGTGCTGGTGAGAGCTAGAGCCCGGTCCAGATGCTCCTGAGACACACCAATGTCAATGTCACACAAAAGATAATGGATTTACACTGGATCAGTAGGAGTTGGATACCTTCATGATGCGACTGCTTCTTAGTTTACTGTGCATGCTCCCGTGGTCTGTTGTCAGGTCTGTCAACATGGCAAACCTACCCACAAAACAGAACTATTCCAAATCTGAGTTCACAACATGAATCTTAAGTTGTTTAGTCTCTCACCATTTATGGCAGTCTTTGTTTAGTCCATTCTTTTGTAGGGCAAGCTCTGCCTCCTCCAAACCTGTACAAAAAGCCTTTATGAATTGACAAACCAGCACAGTAGAAACTCATATATTTATAGTCATGGCCAATTAATTTCTGAATCTCTTGCCACCTCAGGAACTATTAAAACACTTTAAAACAGCTGCCAAAGACTAAGACTAAGCTAACACAAAGCTCTAGCTATAATAGAGAATAGAACCATCTATTAGCTGCCTACAAGAATGGCATATGATTGGAAAGCTTGGGCAGAATTAAAACAAGGTCTTTTTGCAGAGGGTACATAATCTAAAGCAGGTTTTGAACCATTTACTTGTAAAAAAACACACCTGTGTTGTGTGGACTGATATATAACACCACTAGACTTTATTTGCTTTATAATCTATGTGGTTTGTTTCAATGGTTTCTTTTTACAAATTAGTTTGAATAAACTCTTGATCTTCTTTACAAAAAGTCAAAGATTATTCAAATTGCTATTTTGCAAAATTGCGTATAGACAGTTGTTTTTTTTCCCATGAAATCTCATGACTGTGGTTCTAAATTCTTTAAACCTGCACACTCAGATTTCTCTTGTGTGGGACTCACCCTGCTGTGCCAAGGCTCTTCTGCTCTGGGGGTCTGATGTGCACCAGTACATGTCACTGTGGGCTCGAGCCAGACGCCAAACAAACTCACGATTGTCTTCATACTGAACACAAAGATGTACACTCCAATGATAACACACTGCATGGAAACATTACTTGCTGGTATTTCATATCAGAATCTTTTTTTTTTTTTTTTAGAAAAGAGCCTTCTTCCATTTAGTGCCCCTTTTTGTGTCTGTCAAGCTTCTGCAAGTCTAAAACCAAGGCAATTGCTCCCAAATCCCATTATATTAGCATTGTAACCAATGTCCAATATCCTTTTGCTATTATATGGGTTGCTCTAGTCTGCTTACTGTTTAATATTTAAGACTGCTCACCTCTGCCCTGTTGTCCTGCAGCAATTTGTAGCCCTCCTCCTTTAGTCTTGAGTCTCCTGTGTGCAGAATATCGCTCTGAGCCAGTAGCAGAGCCAGCTCTCCACTAGGGGTGTCTGTCAGTAGCTGCAGGCCCCTCCCTGCATCTTGCCCTACAGCGCCTGTATCCTCCTCCGGGTCCTCATCTTGAGAGTCGTCCTGTTTCAGAGTGATGACGGTGGCACAGCTCTGGTCTTCATCTTCTGACTCTGGGTCTGGGTCTGGGTCTGGACCCTGTTCAGGCTCCTCTCGGTCAGTGTCCCGGTCAGTGTAGTCCGACTCAGCATTTGCTGTGGAGTACCTGTGAGAATGGAGATATTTATAATTTGTGTCTGTTTTTTTTCAGCTATGCTCTATCATAAAGTAAAAAGGTCAAATACAGCTTGTCATCTTTTTTGTTCTACTAAATTAAAAATAAAATACTTAACAAAGTGTAGGTCTGCAAGCTTCATGTTTCCAATAATAGACTACACCATGAGTAGTCACAGAACCAGCGCCCAAAAATATTTAGCTGTTTTTAAAAGCAAAAACTCAAAGTAAATCTGAAATTCTGGTGTACTTTTCCTTCTTCCAGGAGGGCGTTTTATTGCTACAGTTCTCTATTTTTGTATCTTGCACAGACCCATTTCTCTGAGCATTATAACTTGAAGATTAGTCAGAAGGCACAACAGACACACTGACTTGTTTAAAAGAAAATGTAAGAAAACATTGTACTACTATTGCGACTTGACAAAGCCTCCTTGTTTTGTACCAAACCCCCAGAGCTGCCCGCATGCCGTTCATAATGTACATACCCCCCCTCACTGGTCTCGTAGGTGCTGGTCAGGCCCTGACTGGCTGTGAAGTAAACAGAGCTGGAGGTAGTGGAGTCTGTGCGCTCTCGGGGAATGTAATGCCGACGGCGGCGAATGCGTTGGCTGTCCTCCACTCCCTTCCTGCACACAGTAACAAAGGTCTATAGTAAGGAAGTATGAGCTGCGTCACTGTTTGAACTATAAAGCAAGGTAAAGACATGCATTACACGATTTAAAGACATGAAAGAAATGTTGAATTCATATGTTAATGGCGGCTGTAAAGTACAGCCATCTCACATTACATTAACTTATATATAGGTATATGAATAGGTCAGCACTCAAGCTTAGGTCTCACTTGACATCCTGAATAATCTGCAAAGCAATGTCCTGGAGACCTCCCCTCAGCTCAGCCACCTCAGAGCGCAGGGAGGTGACACAGCTCAGGACCTGGTCCAGCTGCTGTCGTAGCACCACCTGCTGGTCAGGAGATAAGCCCTGGACCACAGCTTCCACAGCAGCGAGGGCCTCCTGCTGTGCCTCCACCTCTGAAACACACACACAAACACTGTGTTACACTGTTTTCAATATCACTTAGCGTGCCATGATAGTGATAGATTATGTCAGTAGCTCTATATTTGGTAAATTCAAAGTTTTAATCTGAAGAGGATAATATTGATTATAATATTGTTATAATATTGAGTTAACAAATTGATTGGACAAGAGTGAGTGAATGACTAGTATGACTGTGTGTAGAATGACTGTGGGAATCTGCCTCATGTCCAGGTGCTAAAGTTAAGGAATAATGCAATGTAAAGCGACTGTCAAAATCTGTATATTTTGTTACTACTGTTGCTATTAATTAAGGATAAAATCCAGAAGACAAATTTCCACACCTAAACAATAAAGTGCAGCTACTTACAACCTTAGGCAGCACATGGAAAATCTCATGACGATTTCGAGCAGCTCCACAAATTGATCTACAAACAGTAGGCCTGAATAAAATTCTAACTAGACTTGTGTATATCCAAACTACAAAACTAAGAAAACGTATATTATATTGGTCAGAAAACAAACAAACACACTGCATGTTGCTCACCCTGATCATCCAGGGCGGTCCTCAGCATCCGCGCCGCTGCATCACCGCTGTCCGCGGGTCGTGGGGGAACAGGCTGAGCCGCCACGGCCAGAGCCGGAGACCTCCTCCTCATCTCCCGATAAACGATGAAGGCGATCACCCCCAGACCAGCAGTGGCTCCCACCAGGAGCCCGATCAGCCCATTTCTACTGAGTGAAGGGTTCATGTTTCAGCCACTACACGTTACGCACCTGCGTGTCACGCCGTTCCCACGACTGTGGCCCCCACGTAGGGTCCCATTTACAATAGTCACGTCTGACTGTAGTGACTGACAAATAACTGAAGAACAAAGTCGTTTGTTTAGGTTCCACTGACCTAAGCTCAGAGAAAGTAGCAGCTCAGTGTCATTAGCTCCTGATGCTACATAAAGCTTCTGTCCAACGACGACTTCCGGTGGTCTTCTCCCCCAAACCGGAACATTTGGTGAGCGCGTCTGCTGCTTTATCGCAAACCTCAGATGCCCTGGGCCGTGTGAACCGGAGTGTCTCCTCACGATTACAGGCGACACATGCGAAGAGCGAACAGGGTCAGTCCACAATCGCCATGACGCACATGGATCATTTATAAATAATTACGCACAAAGCACCGCGCGCTGTCAAACCCTCCGTTTGAGAAACAACTAGTCTTAAATTATCCTTTCAAAATAATAAAAAAACATTTCAAGCTGAAGAAGAAACCCTCCATTCCTGTTCAATATTCAAACTAAAAAAAATGTGAATATCATGGGAAAGTTCAATAGCCTATTTTTGTCACTAATTTCAGAAAGTCAAACACAGTCTATTATATGGACTCATGACACAGAGTTTCAAGCCTTTATTTCTTGGAATTTTGATGATTGTGGGTTACAGATAATGAAACTCCTAAATTTAGAGTCTCAGAAAATTAGAATATTGTGAAATATTGGAAAGTCATGGTTTCACACTCTGATCAGCTAATGAGCTCAAAACACCTACAAAGTGTCACTGACTCCCTCCACTATGCACAAGAGATCACTGCTAAAGAAGCTGGTTGTTCAGAGTGCTGTATCCAAGCAGGCTGAGAGAAACTTGAGTGAAAGAAAAAAGTGTGGTAAGAAAAGGTGCACCAGCCAGAGAAATGACTGCAGCCCTGACAGGATTGTCACGCAAAATCCACTCAAGAATTTATGGGAGGTTCTTAAGGAGTAGACTGAAGTTAGAGTCAACAGTAGGAGCCACTACACACAGTCTTACCTGCTGGAGAAAAAGAACTGGACTGTTGCTCTGTGGTCCAAAGTCTCTTTTTAGAGGAAAGTCAGTTGTGCGTGTCTTTTGGAAATCAGGGTCCCAGAGTCTGGAGGAAGAGTGGACAAGCACAGAATCCACCATGTTTGATGTTCAGAGTGAAGTTTCCACAGTCAGTAAGGATATGGGCTGCCATGTCATCTGGTGGTGTTGGTCCACTGTGTTTTCTGAAGTCCATCTATAGGACACCGCTTCATGAGAGTTGTGCTTTATGGAGATGCTGATTTCATTTTCCAGCAGGACTTGGTGCTTTCCCCATGGCCAAAGGCACCAAAAGCTGCTTCATTGACCGTGGTGTTACTGTGAACAGAAGATAAGAGACACCAGAGTCACCAATGCAGATGATCTGAAGGAGCTGTCAAAGCAACCTGTGCTTCCATTACACCTGAGCTGTTAGATATTTAGATATATAGTAGATATTTTATCTTACTGGTAATTTGTGACTCCAGCTGAAAGTTTTTTTTTTGTTTTTTTTCTTCAATTATGCCTACAAAATCATGAGCTGAGAGATGCATTTCATGAACAGCAGAGGGAAAACAAACAACCCCACTACACTAAAATAAACTGGCTGATATAGTGACTTAGCCTAATCAGTATCCAGCTTCATTTCTGCTTCTGCCGCCTATAGTAGAAATCTTCTGGGTGTTTTTCTTCTAAGGGTCAGTCACAGCCCCCTCCTCTGTTGTGCCTGTCATGTGTCATGTTCAGGGCATCACTGTGCAGAGGTGTGTGCTGAAACTATAGACCCACATTATTGAGGCAGTCCTGTCTGACTGGTCCTTCAACACATGGGCCTACAGGCACTTCCTGTTCAACATGATCTTTCACTGTCTTATTGTCAAAGAAATTAAAGTAAGATAGAAAAGTACACATAAATCTAAATGTAGGCCTATAGGCCTGTTTGTAGGCTATGGTCCCATGGTCGTCACAATTAGGCTTGGCCTATGTGTGCATTGAAAGCCACTTAAGCCTATATATTCTTTTGGTATAAGGATATGACAGAATCAGTGTTTTACTGCAGTTGTCAGTGAACAAAATTCACAGGAACAGGAAATTGCTTCAGCAACATAAAACAGCAATCTATCATATCTGTTAAGAAGGGGTTTTGTGGTTAGTTTAGCTTTGTGCTATAAGGCCATATGCTGCATGTACCGCCTGTGCATGATGCATGATGCACTGCAGCCACTTCTCCAAAGGGCTTAATGACTGAACCTTTACACGTTCCAGGCAAAACATCTTCTTGGAAACTGGCAGGCTGAGGGTCTTCTCTTCCACCTAAAAGTTCCACAGTGCACCTTTGACTCATTTCCAGTCTCCACGCCCCCTGAAGTCCCCGTCCCCGCCCCTCGGAGCTGATAAGTAGACAGTGCAGCCGCGGCCCCTCAGTTCAGGAGACGCTCCCGGTGGAAAGATGGCGGAAAGTGGCAGTGGGACAGAGCGGCGTAATGTTCGCGTTCTGGACTTGTCTACTTTTTAATGTAATTGTACCGCCATAATACAAGCGTGGGCTCGCTTTAAGAGTGCGACAAAGTTTTCTGGAAATGAACCGCATCTGAAATCGACAATGAGCCGCCGCGTTGGAGGTGAGACAAGTGCGTCTGTGGGTCCTGGACTTTCTCCAAAGCCTAAGCCCACAGCACACGTGAAGCGTCTTGGTACCACATTTCTGTGCTTTGAATGAAATGTGGTCGGGAGATGTGATAATCAAGCAGGCATGTATAAACTGTGTAAAAATGTTCCCTCTCATAGTTGTGGTTGTATTTCAGGCGTGTGGACCCCGCCGCAGTCCCGTGCGCCCTCCCCACACTTACCCTCAGATCACGTCCTGTTTTCCGGAGCGATCTTATTCCCCGGTACGGCCTTCTCCAGCAGTTTTATAATTCAAGTTAATCCTATTGATGTCGATGCAGAGTGGATTGATGTCGCATGATGTATGCATGAACAATTTTCTCAATTGTGTGAACATGTCACTTTATCTATGGGCCCCATGCGCAGAATGGCAGCCATGTCTAGCTGAGGACTATGGCTCCAGCATTTATACAAATGAACTCTAGCATAAAAGACCATAATGTTGAGGCATACAGCGTATGAATTCTACATGAATTTCTTATGTAATCTTGATGTTCTAACCATATCTTTTTAAATTGTGTCAGGGGCTTTCGATCAGCTGGGCTGTCCTCTGGTTGTTTTCCCTGTAGCAGGACAGACCCTGCTCTCCACAGCACTCAGTAAGGCAGAGGTGGTGGACTTCATCAACTACTGTCTTTGGCAGCACAAGTAAGTGACTGGCAGTGGTAGTGCGTGTAGTGTTTCCAGATGTCCTGTGAGTTAAATGTGTTTGTTTGCTGACAGTAAAACACAGAGGAGTAGTTTGGTGTCGGTGGTGGCAGATCTCAGAGAAGCATCTGCTTCTTCAACGCGGTTCATCGCTGAGACACTGCTCCTGCTTGAGGTAGTTTGGAAGTTTTGGTTTGTGTGTATTTATTTCACTGGTTAATGGTCATGGTGACAGACTTAAGCACAGAAAGTCTTTTTCATTTCAAATGTATGCACTTTTTCCCTACTAATAATAATAACATAAATGCATGGGTGAACCGTGTAAACATTTGAAATTCAGACACGGATTCGAAACAGCACTTTCATCTGTGTTTGGGAAATATGCTGATGGTGTGGTTTGAGTGGATTGTGGAGGTGGGTGTGGGGACCATCTGATTCCAGTGGCTTACTGTGTTTGCCAAAGGGAAGGTTTCTGTGTGCACACAGCAGAATGTGTCTTCTCCTTGTGCAGTACAGTGCACATTTGTGTGTTTCCCCTGAATAGAAATATTTTCTTGCATAACCATTGTTCATTTCATAAAATAGTGTGACTGTGCTCAGAATGGTTAATCGGGTCATGAGAATTACAGATTAGATGGTTTATTAGTTGAAAACATCTTCTCACATTAAAATGACAATATTTACTGCTACTATGTCGCATTGTAGTCAACCCAAAGACATGTCCTGAGCATTGATTAAGTGACCATATGGAGACATGGCACTGGAAATATTTAACAAAATTATTAGGATCTTGCACAAACCCTAAAAGAACTGATACATAACTTCATTGATGAAAAGGCAGAGTTATTAACTCACTTCACGCATTGTCCTTTTTGCTGTAGTCCATAGAGATAGAACGTTGATACAAAATGTTTGTAGTATTGTTTCATAAATGTTCTGATATTTCATGATCTCTTGATCTGTTGAATTCTTGTTTCAGGAACAGAAGAGAACAGTTCACACTACATATATTGTTCAGCCAAAGAAAAAAGATGTGCTCCGGCTGTTGGGCAAACTGTGGGCCCCGTCCAAATCACAGCCTACTGCTTTTAAGGTAAATTCAATCAATTAAAATGTTAAATGTTAAGTCCCCGTGAATGGTAAAGATTATTTTGTGATTTCCAGAAAGTTTTTCTTAAAGAGGCCTTTGAACTGTCAAACTACATCGACAGAAGTCAGTTGATGGCCTCACTGGGAGGATACCTGGTTTACTGTCACCAGAGCTGGGCGGTCTTCACCAAGGTCACTTGTTCTACATATTTTCCATTATGTTGCCCTGGTCTAAATCCTAACCTCAAAGAACAAATGTTAAGTTTAATGCTGAGCACCCAGGATTGACTTTATTGGTTACAGTTGGATTTTAAATCTATTTTCTTAATATTGTGAGTTATTATGGGACAAAGTGAAAAAGTAAAATTGATTTCATCTTCAGCAAGCTTCCTACAAATACTGTTTGAATGTTTTTGTCTTGTACAGAGTCTTATGACCATCCAGAGACTGAGGCTAGTCTGTGCTCAGCTTTTTTCCTTCCCACTCTGTACCATACACATCCTCTCCCTGTGTAAATTGAGAGCCATTTTCACCGTCCCTCTGACCCTTTTGTCCACCAGACCCATGTATGCACTCACTCAAAAGACTGTATTTGTGATTGTTGTACCATCCGTTTCCTTGGTGAGGCTGACCTTATTAGCGAGTGAAAAGGGCCCTTCTGTCTGTGAGATTATACATTCAGTCACTGGTTCACGCTGCCACTACTCATTAACATACTATGGCTTCACAGAACTGTTGGCCTGCCACATTGGTAAACGCGAGTCTTCAAAAGAATTTCCTCCTGCAGGGCGCACATACTATTGTTGGTGATAAAAAAGTGACAGATCAGATCGTCCCATTAATTAGTTGTGAAGTTGTGTGGTTAAAAATGCCCATTTCTGAATTTACATGCCTGTTTTCTTTCAGTAAATTCAGCACAGTGTCCTGATTTTTGTCTTTTTTGCATAAATGTATATAATCATCGTTATAACTTGTATAACATTAGTTCATTGGCTGTATCAATGTTCATTTTGCCATTATTATATTATCTGATTTGTAATAGTCCGATAACAAAAGAGAACGCATCAGACAATGTTTGCATTTCAGTAATCAGATGACTGGATTGTTCTTATATCACTTTCTTACATTTAAGACCTTAGTGCAGCCAGTGTGGTACCAATGCTACTGTAAAATATGAATATTGTACTTCATCACTGGCATATCAGTCCAGTGTAAATCCAGCTGGATGTTGGGGGTTCCAAACTGCCTTAACTTTCCACTATTGGTTGGAAGTTCAGTTTTATCTTAATTGGATTAATTTTGTTAATCTAACCATTTTTGTTGTAACTGCTGAGTTTATTTTTGTGCAGGAGATGGATGCATTTGAGGAGCACTTTGAGTCAGTTGTGAAGCAGTTGCCGGGGTATTTCTCCTCTCTCCAGGCCTTGTCTACACTGCCTCTGCCCAACTCTGTCCTTGAGCTCCAGCTCTTCTGCTCCTCCAATGAGGCTCACTGTCAACAGCTCCAGAGGTCAGACTCCTTTCCCTTTCACTTCTGGGTACACTCTGTTTTTAAAGCCACATGAAGATTTCACATTTTTAGAATCTTTCTGTGCATATTTGCTGTATAACAGTGCAGAGGGTTGTACACTTGTCCCTTGATTAAGACTAAAGTTGTAAATAAATATGGGATACATTGATATTCAATATTTTCACAAAAAGTTTGGAAGAGTGACTGTGTGGTCCTTTGTGTGCAGGGAGCTAGGCCTTGATGACCTACTCAAACACTGCAAACTTCTGGTGGAGAAACTAAGATCACCTGATGTTGACCCCCACTTCCAGGACATGGCAGGCACTGCACTTTTCACCCTGCACTTCTCCAGCATGCTCCAGTACCACCGCAGGTACAGACTAGAGTCAGCACACATGTCCTTTACAATCCTTATTATCTCACACGTCCAGTCCTTTCTTGGTTCTGTTGACCTGACAAATCTCTTCTATGATGACTTTGCTTTTGTCGTTTTGTTATCATTGCATAACTGTTGTCAACATGCAATATTGAGATTGACATATTAACATATTAACATATTACATGTATTAAGACTGAATATTTGAAATGTCATTATTATGGATGGAATTTGAGTCATAATCTTTTTTATCTTTCTTGAAACTAATGTTTTAAATATTATTTCAGCTAATGTGTGTGTGTGTGTGTGTGTGTGTGTGTGTGTATACATACATATACACACACACACACACACACACACACACACACACACAAATTATATATGCAAATTAGCTGAAATATATATATATTTATTTTTAATTAAAACCTATTCCTATGCCATAGAGTGATCTGACTGTACCTTTATTGCACTGATGCCAAATTATTGCTTTTGATAAAGATTTTATTCCCCACTCCTAATGTATTGTTGTCTTCGATCTTTTATATAACCAATACTACAGAATAAAAAATGTCTTGATCTGCCTGATAGGATCACTGCGATAGTGCAGAAAGTGGAGCTTTTGCGGCAGGATGTTTTTTCCAAACCTCGGCTCCAGTTACATGTGCTACAGATGAGAGAAGCTGCTCTGCAGGTAATATACAAGGCGGACATGATTTGGAAATGATGTGTGTGCTTTTTAAGTTATATTTTAGAGACGTTCATGTTGTGAATCCCTCTGTCAGATTACAGAGCAGATTGAGAGGCTCCTCCAGCACAAGCTTCAGCCGTACAACATGCAGATGGCAAGAGATGGAACGGAAGCAGAGCGGCTGACTGCAGAATTCCACTCTTCAGTCTACACTCCAGCCATGGTATTGTCTGTAGATTACCCACATTAGAAAGGGATAATAACATAAAATATGAAATAATATAGAATAATGAAACAATATAAATTATCCTGCTCCTAACGAGACTAAAGCTCTTAGAGTTTCTTGCCTGTCCCCATAATCATTTGAATGTAATCAACATCTTGATCAAAGTGACTTTTCTTGTTGCAGTCTTTGGTGGTTGCAGCTGATCAGGTGGTGTGTACATTAACAGAGCAGCTGAGCAATGCTCTAAGCAGAGAACGCTGGCTGGTGGACCTGGACAGGCTCAAAGACAAGCTTCAATCAACAGTGCATTTAACTTTGCAGACATTACAGGCTGTGTCCAAATACCATCTGTTTTACAACAAGGTGGGTATTTTTCAGTGGGTTTTTTTTTAGTTTTTTTTTTTTTTTTTATTCAAGCTTGTATAACTCTTAAATATATTTGGAGCAGTGTTGGACATTGTGTTTCGACCTTTCAGGCTCACAGCTGGTATAAATTGGTCCTATCAGAGAACTTCTTACAGGAGTTACTTTCTCAAGTGGACAAACCAAGGAGGAGCTGGGGGACACTCCCTGCATGGAGGAGGAGATTCTTTGCTTTCCTTAAAAACAGTCCCCCTCCAGACATGGAGGAACTGGTTCATCTGGCCCATCTTTCTCAAGTCATTCCTGACAAACGACTCCAACAGGAGGGCAGACAACTGTCTCATCGGTAATTTATGTACAAACTGTATACAAACTTTTTCTACATTACTTTCCTTTTTATATACATTACTTTATGATTAAGAAGTGCATTATATTCATTTCAGTGCTTCCTTATTTGAGTTATTCTCTGGCATCTATTCATACAATGATTGCATTTTCAGGTGTATGATCTTAAGACAGATGATCATGTCCTCTGAGTCAGTCGCAATAGCTCAACTCCAAGTGGCACTACAGTGGCAGTTTGAGCTCCTACACAGTTCACTGGTCAAACAGAGGGAACACTCCTCTCCCACTGACACCCAGCTCGACCTGCACATACAAGAGACTAACCCCAGTACAGCAGCCCCTAGAGCCAATAGAGTTGACCTCCTCAGACCCGGCACCACAACACAAGGGAAACCGTCTTCTCACAGTTCATTCGACTCGGGGTTTGAAGGAGCTGGAAGCAGCATGTTAGAAGGACATATTGTGACTCCGGACTTTGTAAAACAGGCAGTGAATCAACCCCAGATCCACGAGGACCCTGTGTCTACCCTTTCAGATTCTGCAGGGTTTGGATCTCTTGGAAACTCGTCTAGAGCCAGTGTCCACATCACTCCCAAAGCAACCCTAAAGTCTCTTGACTTTGAAATAAAAGTGAAACGGTCAACTGCAAATCCCACCAACCCATGTCTGAATTTACCAGACGATGACCTGGAGAACTCCTACACTGTGACCATCACACCAAAGCCATCACTAGTGCAGACACACTCTTGCTTTAGCTTCAACAGTCAAGAGAACAAAGAACTCTGTTCTGGGACTCCTGCAGTCCACCCTACTGCCTGGGCAATGCACACCCAGAGCAGCCTGGAGGACTCTGATCTTAGCCCCATGACACATGTGCTGTCCAGTACAGTCACAGAGTCAACAGACCAGGCTACAGGGGGACCCTCTATGCTTTGGGACTCCTACGACCTCCATAAACAACATCTGGATGTAACAGAGGGGTAAAAATAGAACCACAGTAGACTTTCAGTATGTTCTGCAATGCTCTGAGATGAGAATGAACTGCATTTCATGTGTGTTTTTTTTCCACCAGTGTGAGTGCTCCTTTGAAGGATTGGGACATAAAGGAGGAGGAGAACCTGACTGAGGTGGAGAGGACCCTTGAACGGACTGACAAGATTCTAACAGTGAGTTGGAGTGCATAAAGTCTGTGGTGTTGGTGGCTTTGTGTAATGAAGATGTGTTTTTATAGGAGGAGGAGTGTGTCCTGGCACAAGAGGTACAGTTAGATGTTCTGCTTCGGACAGAAGTTGCACCATATCCCTGGATGGCCTGGAACAACCAGGTAAAACTTGCATTCTTCCATAATGAGCCAGTTCTACTAAAGACGAGGACAAATATTTTTATCTGCCAGATCCTTTGGAGAATAAGCAAATTTGACTTCACAGGGAATCAATTTTATGGTAGTAGTTCTATTTTAGGTCTAGTCTAGTGCTATAATATCAGTGTTTGAATGTTTATTGTATGAGTATGTGTAAACTAGTTTTGTTTTCATTGCAGATGTCCTTGGATGAATTGTCAAAAGGCAATGTTATGGACCTTGACCAGTTTGATACAGAGTCCCAGTTTGAAACAGACTTTGGAGTAAGTCCACAGCCTGGAGACTGGAGAACCAAACCAGACTTACTCACAGAGCTCAAAGAGGTTCATGCTCTGGACCAGAAGATCTTGGAGGAGAATTTGAAAATCTGTCAGCTCAGGCAAGAAGATTGTCCAGAGGAAGGTGCACAGAGGAGTTCTGAGATGCTGAATGTGCAGAATGTCAGAATGCAGCTCAAAGAAAAACTAGAGCAGAAAACTTCAGAGAATAGGTCTGTGGGAAATTGTCAAGTTAAAAAACACAAAGAGCAAGCTACCAGAGTCATCAGATGTTCCATAATGTCCAGAACAGACAGCGAAGAAGACAGAGCCCTATATAATGAGTTACTGTCAGGTCAAAACTGCTCAGAGGTGTCGCACTCAAAAGACAAGCTTGGTCAGTCCTCCTTTTCTGATCCATCCCAGTCTAAGGAAACTTGCATGAAATTAGAAGGCGATGCCAGCTCTTCTCCCAATGAGCCCCCTGTCTCTAACAAAATAGCCTCATCCAGAAATCCTGCTCAGTCCCCTTTTAATCTGGGTGTCACTCCAGACTGTACAGTGGACAGAGAGGTAGAGCAAGGAATTGAAAGAAAGGCATCATGTTCCCGTCCCATACCAAAGCCGAGAAAAAATACTCTTTCTTTAAAAAAACAGACAAACCAACACTGCACTCATAGCTCTAAATATGGAAGTGCTTCCCCTGTGGATACTATGGATGCATGTGCATCCCCTATGAATACTGAGGAAGTGAGTACTACACCTACTGTTGACAAATTAAACCTAGTAGGGAGAACCTCTAGTGTTGCATCTGAAAACATGCCCACTGAGGACACTGAGGGCAGAGGAGGGGTGGCCCCTGAGGACACTGAGGACAGAGGAAGGGTGGACGCTGAGGACACTGAGGGCAGAGGGAGGGTGGCTGCTGAGGACACTGAGGACAGAGGAAGGGTGGCCCCTGAGGACACTGAGGACAGAGGAAGGGTGGCCGCTGAGGACACTGAGGACAGAGGAGGGGTGGCCCCTGAGGACAGAGGAAGGGTGGACGCTGAGGACACTGAGGACAGAGGAAGGGTGGACGCTGAGGACACTGAGGGCAGAGGGAGGGTGGACGCTGAGGACACTGAGGGCAGAGGGAGGGTGGACGCTGAGGACACTGAGGACAGAGGAAGGGTGGACACTGAGGACACTGAGTACAGAGGAAGGGTGGCCGCTCAGGACACTGAGGGCAGAGGAAGCACCCCAGCTGAGGACACTGAGGACACTGAGGACACTGAGGGCAGAGGGGTGCCCACTGAAGATGCTGAGGGTAGAGGAAGTACATCCAGTGAGGGTGGACGGGTGCCCACAGATTACAGTAAGGGCATAGGAGGGGTCCCCAAAGAGGAGATTGGGGATGGTGAAGTGCCCACTGAGGAGAGTAGAGACGTGGATGAATCCCTGTCCCTTTGTCCAAATGTAGAGCTGCACCCAAATTACAACAGCAATAATAATAATAGGCTAAAACCTGAGGCTGGAAAACGAGAGACGCACTCTGACGATGACTCTAATCAGGTACGACACAAACAAACCACATTCTGTCACCATTCTCCTTTACTCTATTCAAACCTACATTTTCTCATCATTTCATTCAGTGGGAGTCACTTTGGGTGTGACAAACCCATATTACAGTATAATTTGGCAATGGTATAAAGTTTTAAACTCTGTAAATTGCAGGGATATTTATTTTCAAAATATTTGTGGAAGTTTCACAGCACACTGCTACTACTTGAATCCTTGCATGTATGAGTTTGACGTTAAACCTGTGCAACTGCCAAGTCACTATACTACAAGTGTTGGAGGGAAAATGGCTGTTGGTCACATAGTCTATGGTCACATCTACCTAATAAGAGATATTTTATACATGCAAACTGTGCACTATTCATGTTGATAAACTGATCATTTCATTTTCATTTCCTGCAACTTCAGATTGAATACTTGAACACACTGGCAGCCAATTCATGTGATGTTGGGATAGTGCCCCCTACCTGTTCTACTCTATACAATGATGGAAAAAAGGAAGAAGTGCAGTGGTCAGAGGATATAAAGATGTCTATTCCCATGATACAGGACCAGCTCAACATCAACTCTACTCTGGTATTGTTCTACACATTTGTGACTTTGGCTTTATAGTGAAAGCAATTTATGAATTGAAATAATACTACAAAGTTGTGCACAGTCTAAGTGGATATCAGTTTACAGCTAGCATCCTAAAGTCATTGTGAACGTATAAGCAATGTAAGAAAGGACATCAGACATATGTCCCCACAAAAGTGACTGTTGAGACCACAAAAACATAGGGAGTGTGTACTTGTCTCCTGCTCCAGTAATGATTATGGTTGTCATGATTTCAGCCTTCAGACCTTGGCACTTCCATCATTTTGGATACAGGATCAGGCTTGATGAAAGCTGGATTTGCAGATGAGGATCTTCCAAGTGTTTTATTTCCAACAATTATTGGTGTGCCAAAGTATGAGGTACAGACTGGCCTAAGAATTTTTTTTTTTTAATTTGTTATTTTGATAAACTTATGTCTGGTTTCCCCTGCAGGAGATAATGAATAGCAGCTCAGTAAAGGATACATATGTGGGCCATGATGCCCAGCATATGAGGGGGGTCCTGGCTCTAAGACATCCCATCAAAAATGGCATCATCCGCAACTGGGACGACATGCAGAGGGTGTGGCTCAAAGACTGGTTCATGTTTTTAATACATTGTTTTATTGTCAGTTTAGGTGACTGAGCTTCTCATCCCATTGTATAAATCGGTGTGCACAGTAGCAGAAGGCAGATTTCCCTAGTTTAGACTTTGGTTTAAACATAAATTATTAAAAATTCTTTGACAAGGGTTGTAATATTTTTTTCTGCCAGATTTGGCAGCACACATTTGATCTTTTGCGTGTAGACCCGGAGGAGCACCCTGTCCTGCTGACTGAGGCTCCTATGAATCCACTAGAGAACAAACAACGCACAATGGAGATCATGTTTGAGTTCTTCGGAGTTCCCTACAGTTATGTTGCGATGCAGGCAATACTGGCTCTGTATGCTGCAGGCAGAACAACAGGTAAGAGGCAGAGGCTCTTCCTGCTGGTGGTGGTGGTTGGTTGGGTAGAAGAATGTTTGGCCTCATGGTCCTGTGTGCTGCAGGTGTGGTGCTGGACTCTGGAGATGGAGTAACCCACAGTGTCCCAGTGTATGAAGGGTATGTTCTGCCTCATGCTGTGCAGCGCTTCCCTCTGGCTGGGGCAGATGTGACGGCACACCTCACAAAGGTACAGTTTTATCTTACCTGTTTTGTGCTGCGTTGTACCCAGCAACTGAATGTTTGTCCTTGTTGGTCAACAGCTACTGCAGGAGCAGGGTGTGTGCATGAGGACCACAGCGGAGCAGGAGATAGTCCGTGAAATGAAGGAGAAGTGTTGCTATGTGGCTCTCGATTACGAAGTAGAGCTGCAGGAGAGGAGGTTGTATGGGGAGGCAAGCTATACGATGCCAGATGGAAAGATTGTGACACTGGACTCAGAGCGAATAAGGTGACTGATACTTTAGACTTCCTGTCTGCTTAGATGTGAGAGATCAGACGCACTCCTCCTTAAAATAAAGGAGAACAGTTGATTTTTAAACTACACTTATAATTCTGGTTGTCTGTCGTTCCTCAGAGCTCCAGAGATCCTGTTCAAACCTGAGCTTATTGGCCGGGATCACTATGGCCTCCATGAGAGCATGTACAAATCTATTCTGAATTGTGACTTGGACCTTAGGCGGGATTTCCTAGGAAACATTGTTCTGTCAGGTATGTATTGTCTCGCACCCCCAGCCTCTAGAGCCTTAGTAGGGAGACAGTGTGGTAGAACATACTCTTGAGGTTGGTTTGAACCTCGCTCAGACCAGTGTATAGTTGGCTGGAATATATTTTTTATAGTTTCTTGTGCAAGACCCAACTTGTCAGTGTGTGACTATTGTGAGTGAATGACCTTATACTTTTGCTGTGTTGAAGGAGGGAATACTCTTCTCCCTGGTCTCCCTGAGCGGCTGGAGTCCGAGCTAGGTTCCCTGGTGCCCTGTGAGCCGCGCTCCTCTGTGCGGGTCTGCAGCCCCTCTAACAGGGACTTCTCTGTGTGGTGTGGAGGGACAGTCCTGGCTAACTTGCCAACCTTCAGCGGGCTGTGGATCAGCCAGAGCGAGTATGAAGAATATGGGCCACAGATAGTCCACAGGAAGTGTTTCTGAGCTGGACATTAAAGTATGCTCAATTGTAATATGTGGTGCCCAGCCTGGGGAAATATATATGTGAATATTTAAATTATTTGTTCACAGCTGCTGTTGTACAAAGTATCCCTGTGTGTGGTCCTGTCACTTTTTATATGTCATAAATTTATATATTTTTTCTATTTCTAGTATTATGTGAGAGCTGCCCTTTAAGCGAATTGTGCCAAGACATTTTTACATAATACACAAGTAAGACATCTAAAGCATAAATAATAAGCTAATATAACTTTTTATATGAAGGAAGGATAATTAATTGGGGCTTCCAGACCCCTGTTGTATGTGGATCTGGTGAGAGCTGACTGAGCGGTGCTGCTGTGCAGTACATTGGACTTCTGTGTTACACTGTTCAAGGGTTTTAAATATATTTTTAATGTCTCAAATGATATTCAATTTGAAACCTGAAGGCACAATCTACAGCTATCTGGGTCAATTATGAATGGAAAAAGGTGACGCTGGAGGTTATTGAATGTGAGTGCGTACATCTTCAGTCAACAGCTGTGAGTGCTGCTGCTGCTGCTCATTTGCCTCATTTGGATTGAGTGTTTGAGTGCAGTGTGTGTTTTTTAACTATGTTTGCAAATTATCCATTTTAAAATCTAGAAAAAGGCACGATGGTGCACAGCAGTATTTAACAGTGTAGTTGCTGCCAAAGTATTGAAGTGAAAGTTCTTTGTCAGTGTGTTGACATTGACACTGTAAATATGTGTATATATTTTTTTAAAAATATGTTGTAAATATTCATGCATGCTTTTGTGGTTTGTCAAATTATATTGCTTTTGTTGGTGTTTACCCTTTTGTAAATGTCAGAACACAGGATTGATGAATATTAAGTCGCCTACCTAAGTTGACCTACAGTGTTGCCTTAGACTTCAGATGTTAATGTACTGTAGCAGTCTGCACCGGAGCCAGTTTTTTACTAGTTTCTGTTTTATAATAAATATAATTTAGTAACATCTTGTTGCTCTTGTGTTGTGTTTGCAGAGCACTGACATGAGTTTGTCATCTCTCATCTATTTTATTTGCCATGATTTGTGTATGCACTAAAAACGCACACATGCCTCGCATTAGTACATTGCTGGTACAAAAATGGCACAATTTAAATTCCAAGAGATCATTGGATTGATAATTTAAAAAAAAATGGTATGGGTAGGTAAGGTCTGTGAAATAAGCATTTCATTAACTGACTTGTTCTATGAACTGTTACATTTACTTTTAACTATATAATTACAAAAACATGTACAAAAACATGTAGCCGTTTGCATCTTGTGGATTGGTATATATTTGTACATACATTAATAGTATTTTATTTCTAGAATATGCAATGGGTATCATTCATCCAAGGGTCTGGTCAGCTCCACTCTAACCATGAGCCCACCTCTCTGTCCTCGTAGACCAGACAGATACACCAGTGGCCTGGGCACACTGGTCTCTCCGTCCTGTGTGGTCTGTCCCAGAGCGTCTTTGTGGAGGTAAGTCTGGGTGCAGTTGTCTCTCCTAAGATGGCTCAAGTTGGTCTGAGTTGAGTGAGTGTGTTTGTTTCGAATATCAGCCTAAAGAGAAAGATGTACAACTTTTAAATGTATAGTGTACATATGAATACCATTAATCATTTAGTTTTAGATGTTAGAGTAGGTTACCAGTTTAAGCGCCTTCCTTCGCAAGGCCCACTCGTTCCACTCGTATGCACAGTCCACGTAGCTCTCCACTGGGTGAGTATCGGTCTGGGTGCCACTGGAGCGCCGGGTGACGGGCCGCACCAGGAGATGCTCTCCAGACTGCAGCTGAACATAAACCATTTGCTGGTTTGTGATGTCTTGATTAAAATAAACTGTTGCTCTTTGTTTCATTAATGTTCTCTGTAGACTGTAATCATCTCCCAAACCACTGAAAATAACAATATTAAAACATGGACTACATAACTTTTCTGGTGGAGGATGCACCACCTGCTTGTCTCTATGAGGATGTTTTTGTTTTGCCTCTGAGATGTGGGATGTCCCACAATATGCTATTAAACTGGTGACGTTCTCGACACCCGCTAGTGCGTTATAACATGTAATGCGCTGCTCCTTGTTTTAATCCTTACTTATTCAATTAAAGTTTTATTGGTCAAAAATACCTTCAACACACATTCTTACTGTGAAGAGGGTCACCTCCACAAAGAGCTGACCTGTAGTCTGGTACAGTGGTGTCACCCTTCAAAAAAGTTGCATAGTGCTCCTTTAATTACTCTGACACTTGACACTAGGAAGTCTTCTATACCTTTTAAAGTCCTACATTACCTTACTCATCCCAAGTAAATCCTGCTGTATTGGTCTATTAGCATCATCTAATAGCAGTGCTGTGAAGAAATGTTAGAACCTAATTCTCACATGTTTTGGCCATCATGGAAAAGCTTCTGATCTATGTTACAAAACCTGTGATATACGAGCTCTGTCTGCCATCATTTTAAAAACCTAAAAAGGCACTTCAAATTAAAACTTTGAGCAAAATGTTGAGAGTGGCACCTCTGTGTATGGGGTGACGCAGGAGAACTGTCGGTGAAGGCACAGCAGTTGGATGAGCTCTGGGCTGCGCTTGGCCCTCTCTGCCACCTCTGATATGTAGTGCTCTGGAGCTGAGGCAAACTGGAGTGCTGAGTCTCTGGAACTAAACGCATACAACTTCTCCTTGTATTTCAAAAGGCCCAGTTGAGGGTTACCTGTAAATGACCAATGCATCAGTACATGAAAATACAGAACACGGATCCCCAGTGTGAGGAGATAGTTGAATTATTTACCAGGCAACAGCAGCCCATCCCGAGAGACCAGCGCATGTCCACAGAAGCCGCTGTACTGCACACTCTGAGGCTCTGTGTCGATGGGGTGTTCAGGCACTAACCATTCAGTGTTAGGACCACTCACCTCTGCAGGGTCTATGGGCTTTTCTATGAGAAAGTAAAAGTGCTGAAACAGGAGTCTCAACTTCTCCTTTTCAAACATGCTGAAATGTTTTCATGTTTTCTGGTTTAGTCTCACAACTGGTTTATCCATTGAGATGCAAGCCTGGAATGTTCCACAGTACAGCATTAAACATTTATTCAACCACAGATGTTTTTATTACATGCATTGAAAAAAAATATTGTTACTATGAGCTGGGTTGCTTCACAGATCTGTCCTGTAACTTGTATCTATGGGAACAGATACATTAATGCTATACTGTGGAATATTATATGCAAAACATTTTCTCCATGAAGAGAAGCAAAATGGCAGAACCTCATGGACATTAATTGTCTATGTTTCATTATGTTTGATTATATAACAATTGTATATGTCCATATGCCATTCCAGTAAACAACAAAAATGACCAAAATCTAAATACTGGATATGGATATAGTTGGTTATATTCACTGTATGGTTCAAATTGGCACTTGTTTTTACTATTCTGGAGTGGCCCTCCTCAGAACAGCTCCTCACCTTCACACAGGCACCTCCTTTCTGCATCACTCTTGATTTCTGTCCCCTGCAGGAGACCATCTATGCTGCTTTCAGAGAAGATCTTGGCTTGGGATGAAACAAATGGGCGGAGACTCAATGCCAGGTTCCAAAAGATGTGGAGCAGCTCCGCCTCGTCCAGCAGACCACTCCAGAGACGCGACACAGACCGGAACATGGGCTGGACACAGGGCAGGGGTCAGTGATCAGGCAATAGAAATGATTCATGAAAAACCATTATAATGTGTTCTTACATAGACTTGTGCAGCAGGTACGGCTCTTTTGGACTGAACCGTGTCTCTAAGCACCTGTAACTGTGCTGTGAGCTCACTCTGCAGAAGCTCCACTCTCTGGATGCTCGCCCTCACATCAGCCTGAGTTTATGTCAGGAACACATGGGAGAAAGAGTTATGAATAGGACTCTATATAT
>KN499575.1:0-21303 GCA_000787155.1 Scartelaos histophorus | reverse complement strand
TGCTCACAGGTCACTGGCGGTATCTGAGGTAAGACTGTGTTTTTTGCTCACTGTAAAAAGCCCATATAGATCTAATAAAACGGCTGCAATGTGTTGTGAGATCAAAACAGGTGCCAGTAGACAGTTAAGGGCAATGGGCTAATCTAGGCAGATGTGACACAGGCACAGGTGGAAAGGCAGAAGAATCTATGGGGAAAGAAACAAACATAAACATTCACTTTCATAATTAGAAATGGCACACAATAGGTAGGACTGAGGTATGATTATTTTATGCAAAATTACAGAAAGACGATCACTGGTATGTTCATAAAAATATCTTTGTGTCCGAGGACAAACGATTACAGCAGTGTATTAAAATGGCAAAAGAATGAAATCATATTATAGCCAGCACCAAAATTAAGATGCTATTCTCCTTCGTGTATTCCTATTTTTCACAAGAAATCGACCATTTATACAGAATATTTACATATTTACCGTTCGCTGGAATATTCGCGTATGCATTGTGCTCGTCTTTATAAAAAATAATTAAATGGAAAGTGAAAAACATGACCATATTCGTAAAACTACTCACCTTACTCATCGTAGGTTTACCGCAATCAAAACATCGTAGTAGCAAGGCAATTTTAATGCCGCCTTAAGAGAACCTACGTGATATTTTCTTTATCGGAATTTCAGCAAATATTTTAGTGTAACAATACAATAAATAAATATTAAATAAATAACAGTAGTTTGGTAAGATTGAATAAATAAAAAGTCAACATATTTAGGATTTTTTTGTGTCCTTCTTTCCATGCTTTGTCTTTTTTCCTATCTACTATTGGCGTATAAGGCGCTAATATCAGTACTACTTTTTTTTCTGCACATGAAGGCATCGCGAGTGTCGCACTACTAGAGTCACTCCCATTGGTCAATCCTCCACCGCGCCCACGTGTGACGACATCACGTTCAGTCGGGTACTTCCGGGTGTGTGCGCTCTTTTCGTTCAACTTGAATTACGAACAAAATGCCACAAGTCGCATAAACCAACACAACTGTGACTGTTCAGATATGATTTTGAGCGCGTTGGCTTGACTTGGGGCTAGAAGTCAACGTGAAGTATGAGAATCTAAGTGTGCAAGACAACTGTAAGAGATGAGTTGTTGTGGAGTTTGGCTGCAGCATGACAGGAGGCAGTGAAGAGATGGGTTCTGTTCGATGGGCTTTTCGTTGTGGGTCGTGGAAACCAACCAGACGTGAGTGGCTTTTTGCCGCTCGATGCATCCAGCCCGAAGAGAAGGAGCGGATCGGGGAGTTTGTATTCACCAAAGATGCAAAATCAGCTATGGTAAGTATGGTGTCCTCATCTGAAGTCCCAGTGTGTGTGTAGCTGTCCTGATGATGCTCTGCTGTGCTGCTCAGGCGGGCAGGTTACTGCTGAGGAGGTTTGTGTGTGAGAAGATGGGCTTACCCTGGTCCCACTTCAGACTCGGGCGCTCTCCAAAAGGAAAGCCTTATCTGGCTGCTCCTCTGCAGGTACATGATATTTTATTTCAGATACAGGCAACAACAAACCAATATTTGATACATTATATTATTTTTTGAGTACAACTTCATAGCAAAACTGTACAACAAAGTTCCAAGTAAGTTACAGTAGTAGCCCTGAGAGTTATTTTTCTATCTCTGACAGAGATACTGGCACTGAATTTGGGTTGGACTTGGTTGGTCTTTGGTTGTAATCATCCTATGTTGTACATTGTAGAAATATATTTGTTTGATTGTTTTGATTATTTGATTTTTTTAATATATATTTTTATAATTTGCCTTTAGAAACATGTATTTATACTCATTTCAAAATAGTGATCATATTAAATGGGTAAATAGACTCAAGGTAGTTTATTTATTGCATGACTGTTTGTCCATTTGTTAAAACTTAAAAGTTGTTATTATTGTTTTAAAGGTTTGATTGTTTTGTGCAGGATGAACCAGCCTCCCTCACCTGGAGTTTTAACCTGTCGCATCAAGGGGACTATGCAGTGCTGGCAGCTGAGCAGGGGAAGCAGGTTGGAGTTGATATAATGAAGACAGTCATGCCTGGTAATTACTGTAGATGGAAAGTAACATTCACACTCTGTAATAGCACTTTTATCCACCAGGTGTCAGTGTTGCCTTTTGTATAAGAATAAGACGGGCTGCTGTTGAATGCAGGCGTCAGCATTAATGTTTGTATTTTTCTGTGTGGGTGATGTTCTTAATCTGAGCCAAAGATGATTTGTAAAACCACTAAGGATCCACAACTGCTTTAAATCTACATTAGAACTGCTTGTAATCACAACTGACCATATTTATGTATCTTTTCTGGCAAACATTTATCAATTCATGAATTTCCTCCTTGCATTTGTTGTTTCTTGTGTTTCTTGCAGGTAGCAGCTCGGTGCCTGAATTTTTCCGCATCATGACTCGTCAGTTTACCCCATACGAGTGGAGCGTCATCCAATCGGCCGGCTCGGAGCACCAGCAGCTCGCTGCGTTCTACCGCCACTGGGTAACCATGGCAACCGTGGTAGCCTGTAGTCACTTTGCACAGCTGCCCCTCCTGCCGCCCTGCATGTGGTAGTCTAAAGGGGGGGAAACTCATGATAGAATTACCTGACGAAAATGCATTTGTTTACGCCAGTTTCTTCAGAGTGGTAGTTGCGGTGTCGCCAAGTAAGGATGCTGTGACACTGAGAGGGTGGCTTGGAGACGTCACGCTCTGATCTCATCGTTGCACCGTTGACTAATGGCAGAATGCAACGGTTGCCATAGTGATTAGGCTTGTAATACTGTTATTGTTGTTCATTGGCTGAGTCAGTTTTAGCCAGTCACACACACACACAGACTGACGACGCATCTTCTTGCACAAACCAGTATTGTAATCCTTTGTGTACCCACTGTCAGACATGTTTTGTATTAATTCCCATCTGTTCTACTTTCAAATCATCATTATTCTTGTATTCTATATATTTTTAGCACACCCTCCTCTATTCTCTCTATCTAGGTCTAATTATACATTTTGTCTGCTGTTCCACATAGGCCCTGAAGGAGAGTTTTATTAAAGCCATCGGCACAGGACTAGGGTTCGACCTGCAGCGGGTGGAGTTTCACCTGTCGCCTGAGCCACCCACACAGGCCCTGCCAGTGCGCCAGACAACAATGCACCTGGACGAGGAAGAGCAGGGGGACTGGGTGTTTGAGGTCAGTCACAAAAACAGGCAGTGTATTGGTAAATTTTAAACATATATTTCCTAAAATTAGTAGGCAATGGTGTCTGGGAATTGGCTTGATATTTGATATAGACGCAATGATAATACATTTTCAACACAAAATAATAGTCCATTCTTTTATGTTGGCATATGTGTCTTATACTATGTTTGATAGGAACAATCTAAAAATATTCCAGGATCTAGTTTATATAATAGTTTTGCTAACAATTCATATCTGATTTTTGGTGCTTTTGACTACCCTAGTTTGAGATTGGGCTACAAGATTAATTGTACTGAAATCGAAATTGCTTTTTGAATGGACGCAATTAGCAAGTCACAAAGGCTGCCTTTTTTGAAAATTTTCTCCACAAAACAAAGTATTCTGTCTTATTCTGCATAAAAACCATGAACCTTGTAGTTGAGATCTGTACAAACATGTTCAGAAATGTGATTCTTGTATTAGCTGTGAAAATAGGATTGTGTTCATATTTTTACTTCATTAATCGCAATCACAATGCTTGTCAGAAAAATTGTAGTTGGATTTTTTTTCGCCAAATTGTACAGCCATAGTTTAAAGTCAGACTCACAGCTTTCTTATTTGAGAGAAGCCAGCTTAAGCAGCCTGACTTCTGGATGTCTTTCTGTTGAAGTTCTACCACGAGGACTTGGCTGAAGGACTCTGTCTTCTCCTGGAAGCCTGGGAACAATGCACTAATCTCCAGGAGGAGCGGATCTCTGGGGGGCAGGAAGTCTGTGTCCACCCCCGGATAGGAAAAATTAAAAATGAGGACGGTCAAATGGATCACTCCAAAGTGGCTTAGTCACACTAAAACCTAAAACAGCAAGTAGCCTTTAACTGCTGTATAAGTACTAAATATTTTGGTGTTTTACTCGTATGTAATTAAATGAACAAGAAAACCTCAAAGTTCAAATAACCCCTGAGTTTCAGATGACTTCACAACATTCTCTAAGCCAATAATTCATACAGATAGGGAGCAGCTAAACTTAACAGGTTTAAAATGTAGATTTCTGTTGTAATACAGGGAGCTTTAGTGTCTAGTCACTCATTTTTGCTGCTTAGATATTTCACAGGGAAACTGGGTCTCCTTCTAGAAGCTGAAAACCACCAATTGATACTTAGTGACATCTGCTGGGGGGGTTCTACACTCATCTCTATGGTGGAATATTTATCAGCTATCTTGGAGACACAATGCACACCTTAGCAATCACTGCCAAAAAGTTTTAAGATGGTCTGAAAACTCAAAATGTATTTAAACAACTTTTTTTCAGGACCCTGTGATCAACAGTACATGGTCCTGTTTAGGTGTTTGTGCTCAGAGTGACTAACTGAAAAACTCTTGGCTAATACTTGCTAGCTTGTGTCTGTGATTTTATGTGTGAGAGATTTGTTTAACAGCACAAATCATGTCACCTGTTGTAGTTTCAACTAAGCCAGATGTGTTAAAATAAAGATCAGATTAGTCTAATAAGCCTCAGATGGAGCAGTGCTTACAGTTAGCATCACACCCTCAGGGAATGTTGATGACAACAGCTGTAAAATATCAATTTTATTCAGAAAACCTTTTTATAAAATGAGCTTCTTGGTTCACAGTAACTTGTATGGGTCCGAGGTTTGGCACACTTCAGCGGCTGGACTGTAGAAAAGCAGTGACTCACAGGTGGTCATTGGGAGACATGTGCCCAGGGGACGGTGATGGGAGCCAGAAGTGCTCCTCCATTAAAGGTGTGCAGCTCTCTGTGGCAGCACAAGAATCAGACTCTGTCCTTCTTTCCACTTCTCCTTTCCTCATCGAACTCCTGCACATCTCTCCTCCCTTTGATCTGGTCGTATAGATGATCTTTTTGCTTCTGCACATTGACAAGTCTTATTCCACTGAAGAGGAGGATTTACAAGCACCTGGTTGTCCTCTGTGCAGTTCCTCTATGAAATTCCACTGTGTATTAATGAAAATAAAAGTTGTTATTTACATGTTTAAGACTTCTATTGATGCAGTCAAATGGTAAAGGGCAAACTGTATGTTACACCGTTCTTGTTTTGATTCCCATGCAGTCATTATTACTGAGACCCAGGGGTCGTGCAGACCTGGACTGAATCGATTTCATTGAGAAACATGAGTTGTGAGGTGAGCACGTGTCTCTGTGAGACGGGGTCAGACACACATGGCCTTATTGCTGGTTGGTGAGAGGTGAACAGCTGATGCCACCTGCAGTTTGCAGTTCACCATGCTGCTGTTTTAGAAGTTCTGTTGTATAAGGGGGGAAGTGGAGGGGAACAGACCTGAAACCCTTTCATTAGATTTACATTAGATGTGTGTTTGACAGGAGTGCCTGCTGGATGAGGACCATCAAGTTGCTGTGGCTCTTGGTGCAGACTCATTGGTAAGGACACCTTTATTTTTGGTGTATAAAAAAACATTCATTATTAAGACTGTGCCAAGTCTATTGATAGATGAAAATATAGTCGTCACGATTCCTCTTCAAACTCAAATCTAAAAGCAGACTCACTCAGCACAGCCTCTAATATTGTCATTGTTCAAAGTGTGATCACATGTGTTTCAGCCTTCACCTGTTCCTCTGGCTCCTCTCTGCCCCTTCACCCTCCTGTCATTCTCTGAGCTGATTGGCCCGGCCTCGCCCCTGACAGAAGAGGACCCCACCTATTGGGAGAGCTTCAGCACCAAGGTGGCCACTCCACAGAGACAGAGAGATGTGCTCTGACAAGCCTCAGACACAGAGCTGTGCACAGCAGACTAACACACCTTTCACAAGTGCCAGTGTCCAAAAATACTCTGACAAGGAGCCTGCTTCTCATTCAGCTCCAGTCCTGCTCAGACAAAGCCCGCATCACAGCTCGCTCTCAAGGGACGCACACAAACTTTCCACCGCACTACAACTTTTGTTCTTACACAGCCACTACCTGGAGGTTCGACTCTAAATATAACCAGTCTGCATAAATCTTGTACGAAATTATGTCCATTATTTTCATAACTATAACTTGAAATGGTGAACTGATGTATTTGTTATTTTATTATTTTGAGCTAAAGCAAATTCTTATCATTAAAGGGCTATTTTCTGTCTAACACACAAACCCTGCACATTTAGGTTGTGTTTGTTCTCAAAAGGAAAACACTCTGTGATGTCATGTCATACACTGTGTTTTTAAACTCCACATCTCCACCAGGATTCACCATTAGTATTAATACCAGCTCTTGAATTGCCAAAGGGTAAAGGTCAGCCGTTAACTTTGTCACGACAGCCTAATACTGCAGGATTACTCAAACATGTGAACGATGCTTCTCATTCAGCTCCAGTCCTGCTCAGACAAAGCCCGCATCACAGCTCGCTCTCAAGGGACGCACACAAACTTTCCACCGCACTACAACTTTTGTTCTTACACAGCCACTACCTGGAGGTTCGACTCTAAATATAACCAGTCTGCATAAATCTTGTACGAAATTATGTCCATTATTTTCATAACTATAACTTGAAATGGTGAACTGATGTATTTGTTATTTTATTATTTTGAGCTAAAGCAAATTCTTATCATTAAAGGGCTATTTTCTGTCTAACACACAAACCCTGCACATTTAGGTTGTGTTTGTTCTCAAAAGGAAAACACTCTGTGATGTCATGTCATACACTGTGTTTTTAAACTCCACATCTCCACCAGGATTCACCATTAGTATTAATACCAGCTCTTGAATTGCCAAAGGGTAAAGGTCAGCCGTTAACTTTGTCACGACAGCCTAATACTGCAGGATTACTCAAACATGTGAACGAAACAAAACACAATTCCAGGTGTATTTTAGAGGAGGTAACATGGAGTCAGTTTTGTGCAGTATAGGACCTTTAAATGTCACTAGTCTGAGGAAGTGCTTACAGGGCAACACTTACAACTGAAAATGATGGACATATGTAACATTTAACATTTAGAAACAGATACACAGGGACGGGTCCATGTTGTGGTGGTCTGGACATCTGAGAATGTAAAACTATATGCAGGTAGGATTCACTTGGGGTCAGTGGAGAAGTGGTGAATCTTTGATCTTAGCAATAACAGCACATATCCAGACAATGCAAGGTTGAAGCAGACAGACCCCTACCATTATTCACAGGGCACAAACAAAGATATGTGATGTTTAGAACTACAAATATTTCTTTATTTTAGTCAGAGTGTCAGAGGAATCCTGGTTATTGCTGTGGTGGGAATGTATATGAGCATGTGTGGCCATAATATTCCAGGAGATAGTGGTCTTTATAATGAATGCCAATACAAGACAGTGGACTAGATGTATAGGATTTGTGGGTTAAACGTGTGAAAGAAACAAAACACAACTCCAGGTCTGTTTTGATGAGGATTATAACAGTAATACGGGCCCTTTAAAACAACGCCTTTCCATCTCGTCTCTTGTGAAATCATTGCTTCCATAGACAGGTAATTGTTTGAACAGTCTGGACCTCACGCTACAGACCCGACCGCTGACCCCTCGGCTCAATAACACACAGAGGTGCAAGAAGTACTCAATTCTGTTACTTAAGTAAAAGTATGGATATCAGGACAAAAGATCATTTAAATAGTACCTGTTTAAAATTGTACTTGAAGACTAAAAAGTAAAAGTATTTTGCAGAGAAGAATTAAAGGATGGAATGTAGTGATTTTGTGGTTTTGTGTGTTTGGTTTGCACAAAGTTGGGACGTTAACTCAACTTAAATGTGCTAAAAATAAGTCTCAGCCTTTTCAACACGCCTTAAATCATAAAGAAATTAACTTTTTACTAAAACATAGTGGAGTAGAAAGTACAGATAACTGCTCTCAAATGTAATATGTAAAAGTATCCACAGTAAAATGTACTTAAGTAAAGATATAGATCCCTAAAAAGTGTCTTCTTAAGAACAGACCCTTTTAAAAAAATGTAAATAAAAACATTCTAAATTAGGAAATGGAGGCAGCCGGAGGCAAAAGTGAAGTGGAACATAATGTGATTTTAATGGGAAAACTGGGATTAATTTCAGAATCAAGGACAATTTGGAAAATGAAAACTGCTCAGATACATGAGTTTAAAAATACTTACAATTGGGTTTTTTTGTTTTTTGTTTATTTCACAAGAGATTATGATAGACACAAAGGATTTTACAAAGGCAAAATCCACATTTTGAGGTTTTACTGGACAAATCCGTACAGAAATGTTGAACAGTTTTTTCAATTCATCTACACATATGTTGCACATTTCCTCATAAATTTAACCTTTTCACCATATCATTGTTGCACTGTCTGTCTATGACTTCTTGTTCTTGTTCTTCTTCTTATTTCCTATTTTATTTTGATTTGTACATATGCATTCATATAATTATGCCTTATTTGACAACTGTCTCTTGCCATCTTTCTTGCTACTTATTTAGAATTTATTATTTACCATTTATTTATTTATTACTTTTTGTTATTTTATTATATTATATTGTGATGAGTGAGCTACTGTGTCCAAAAAAAAATCCTTTGTGGATTGATAAAGTTTGTCTAAGTTGTGAAGCCCAAATACTATTTTAGGGAAAATTAGAAAATTGTATTTTTTTCCATCCTTATTAACAGAGAAGCAAGGTAAATAAGATTTGTAGCTTAGAAATTCAAAATAGTTGCTTATTTTTTGTTATAAATTCATAAAACCATTAGCAATTAGGTCCGCTCATCAGTTAATCATTGTAAATATATTATGCTTCATTTTGCCTCCACTCCTGCGTTTTAAATATTCTAATGCCATAAGGTTGTACTTTTTATTGTACTTTTACTTTTATACTTCATTACCTTCCACTGGTGACACATGACACTTGCCCCTGCTGCGGTCTCTTCCAAACTTGCTTGATTTTTCCAACACACAAAACCCTGCACACTTCCCAGTTATTGTTCATCTCAGAGCCTCACACGATGCTGCGCTCACGCTCCTTTTGCCAGGTTTTCTCAGGAAAACGTTTGCACATGGTCGCAGGTGTGGTTTGGTTTCCACGGCGACGCAGCTGGTGGCGAGCGTGTGGCGGTGCCTACAGGTGAATCGATTTACTGCGGCCCCATAAGCTGTAATGAACTGTTTCCAAGAACAGCTATCAATCACATCGGCCTGAAGGACATGTGTATTGGCAGTTTGAAGTTTATTCCATAGATTTCCGGTTTCCAGTTACTCATTTTTCACCTTCTGGCCCAGTCACGCCTCATCCAAGTTCCACGTCATTGCTTGGAGGATTGAAATATAGTTTTCTTATGCAATAGCTTGGTCTTCGGAATAGAGTTCCTAAAAGCAGCAGAGATGATTTGACAGCGCGTGTGGAAAGGATGTTTGGTTTGAAGCGAAAACAAAACAAAAAAAGGTTATTTCACGGTGCTCATTCCAAGTTTTCGCATGGATCGGAGAGCAATTGGAAAGAGATATTTAAAGGCATTTTGCAGCCTATATTTGTCTATGTTTGCCACGGTGAATGTGGAAATCATATAGAAGCAAGTCAAGTGGCTCTGTGGAATGTTTTAATATAAGATCTTTTCACTAAAGTTAGGCTTAGGGTTTAGTGTAAGTGAGCTAAAGGTGCAACTATGTAACTTATGCTGAGCGGGTCCACCACCTGCTGTTTCCATAGAAGTTGTTGCTTTGCCAGTAGTAGTAGGTAGTAGTAGTAGACGTAGTAGTAACAGTCAGGGAAGTCGACGGGGGGCAAAGGGGTATGTTGTCCTGGGTCTTAGGGGCCCAGAACTAGAACTTCTTTGTATTAATATTACAGAGGGGCAAATGTGAGTCTTCTTGCCCCAGGCCCTGAAATTTCTGTAGTAGTAGTAGTAGTAGTAGTAGTAGTAGTAGTAGTAGTAGTTGTTGTGTAGTTGTAGTTGTAGTAGGAGTAGTAGGAGTAGTTGTTGGAGTAGTAGTAGGAGTAGTAGTAGGAGTAGTTGTTGGAGTAGTAGTAGTTGTAGTTGTAGTTGTAGTAGTAGTAGTAGTAGTAGTAGTAGTAGTAGGTGTAGTAGGTGTTGTAGTAGTAGTAGTAGGTGTTGTAGTAGTAGTAGTAGTAGTTGTTGTAGTAGTAGGTGTTGTTGTAGTTGTAGTAGGCGTTGTTGTAGTTGTAGTAGTAGTAATAGTAGTAGTAGTAGTAGTAGTTGTAGTAGTAGTAGTAGTAAGTTGTAGTTGTGGTAGTTGCTGTCAAACATTGTAGTTAAAGCTACAGTAACAGCGAGGCTCAGTTGGCGGTTCAAATCCCGCTCACAACCTAAACATCCTTGGTTGAGTCATCAGATCCACTCTCACAGATGAATACTATTGTCATGTCCTTGGGCAAGACACTTAACCCACCATGCCTCCAGTGTCTGTGTTCACTGGTTTCTGCTTTCCTTGATGTAAAGTGCTTTGAGTGCCTTTGAGGTGGAAAAGTGCTATATAAAATTTACCAATAACATCTCCATGGAGACGAGTTGAAACGTTACAGTGCCCTTTAAAGTTATACCGATGCTCTTGGCAAGTAGTTTCACCTTGATAGTTTTAGTTTGATGTTAGTATTTTAACTATAACTTTGCACTGCGGTAGATGTGCTGTGTACAATTACTTCAATCACTCAATGCACATGCCTTTTTTTTCCTTTATTTTTGCTTTTTGCGTAGACTCCTACCAGTTTAAAGACGCTCAGTGACTCATGAGGACTGGTGAGACAGTGCTGGATTCCAAAAACAGTCTGAGTACAAGCAGTGGGCTGTAAGGCCAAAACCATTGTGCCGTGACTGACTCCTGGCCCACACTTAACCCCTTCTGTTCCCCTCTCACCTGCTGCGTTTCAGAGCCCATTTATTTAACCGTCATCTGACTTAAACACAAAGTTTGAAGGTAAACCGTATTGTTAAATATATTACGCAAAACTGACCTCTCGTGAGCTTTAAGCAATGTTATAATATTGTTTCCTCATCAAAAACATGGACCTGGAGTTGTGCTTTGTTTGAGTCACACATGTTTGAGCAACACTTTATTATTTGTCTGTTCCACCTTGTGACTTGAAGCGGTAGTTTTCCGGTTAAGTGCTTTAGTTCTTTAGTTCAGAAGAGAATTCCAGGGCTGAAATTATCCAAATGATTCCAAGGATGTGTGTAAAATCCCTCAGTCATCCAGGCAGAATCCACAGCAAAAAAGAAATTCAATTTGTGAACTGGACAAACGTTTCGCACCTCATCAAAGCTGACGTTTTCAACTTAAATAAACATTTGTCTAGTTGAAATGATTCTAGAGAAGGTGTATGGAGTTTGAAAACACGGTGGAGCACTTCCTGTATTACCACATGGCAGACTAGGTGGTCGTGTTTTCAGTTTGCAAGAAGAACTCGTCCTAAATAGGCAAGATTTGTGTGTTAAACATGTGTGAATGAAACAAAACGCAACTTTTGTGAATAGGAAATTGCATTATAACAGTCACTACTCAAACTCATAACTAGTCCAATAGTTTATTTTTATCACCATACTGTACAATATTCCAGGCAAAACAAAAATATTTCCATAAAGACAAGTAGGTACATTATAGCATCAAAAGTTTAACATTTATAGTCCTGTTTCTTGATGTTTTATTCTAATAATAATGAGCATGATTGCAAACCAAAACACTGGAGCAGAGTGTGAGGCCTTCTTTGTGTAAATGTTGCTTCAGATAAACTTGAATTACCCTCAAGACCCTCAACTCTCCCTCTTTCTCTCTTTCATTGCACAAATAGTGAAATGACGAAAGGTTTTTATTTATCTTCCAAAAAAACAAGTGCAATATTATCCATACTTCGATACGTCTCCCACCTTTAACCCCCAGTACTACAGGATCCATGTTGAGTTGCAGATGGAGCCGTGAGCTTTAGCCTGGTGACTGCTGCTCCGGCTCTGGCCTGTGTTTGTGCAGATGGCTGAAAACACACACGCACGCACACACACACACGTACACGTACACACACACACACACACACACACACACGCAGTCACACATTAGCACAGCTGGCTGCATGGATGTGGCCCACTTACATATGGAAATAGGGCAAAGGAGACACAGCGCTACAGCTTGTTGCATGTGTATGTGTTTTTAAGGACAGCTGTCTGTCTGTATGTAGCACTGCTGTGAGTCGATCACTTTTAGTCAACAAATAGGAACATTTAACGTTTTAATTTGCTGTGGTTTTATTTCTACTTTATATCTTTATTTTTACTGTCCATTAATGTCCAGGTTTCCTGTAATATGCAACTGGACATTACTTTTTCCCATTCAATAGATGTTATATTTTGTTAATTAATAATCGCTGTAGCAACAATCCTAATATGGATAGTTTACTTTGTGGTACTGTTCATAAATACAGTTTTCTTTTGTTTTTTTATTAGATTTTAAATTATTTGCATGTATATTACTGTAATATTTCCTTTTGCTTAAGGCTAGCTTATCAGTGATGTCATATTTTAAATATTCAGTGCTACTGTTGCATCAGTGGAACTTCTATCAGTGATGTCATATTTTAAATATTCATATTATAAATAATAAAAATAAATAATATATAATATAGTGCTGCTGTTGCATCAGTGGAACTTGTGGATTGTCTAACTGTACATTTTCTTGCATTATACACTCACTTCTGTTGCTTGTGTAGTCACAGCTGCCTCAGGGTAGATTAACAGAAGTAAGGCTGCCAGTCTATGCAATCCGTCCCTCCTACCTCCATTCACAAACATACAAAACTGATTTTCATATTGTTGAGGAGGGAGAAGTGTCTTGCCCAAGGACACAACAGCAGCATGCACCGGTTTGATGTGTGAAGGCTCTAATCACTTCTGTAACTTCTAAGATATGCATATTGGTTCTACATGATGAAATTGCCCTTGAGCAGTTGTCTTAAACTCATAAACAGACATTATGATAATTCCAATGGCTTTTTTTGCATTAACAAAATGTGACAGACAATAACATGACCGCAATCACAATACAACACAAGTAAAGTTTTATGCTCCAATAAAACTCAATCAGTATTCACGGTTTAATTTGTAATTAGCATAACACATACATTGGTGCGTCTTATGGTTAATTACAGTGATGACCTGTGTGATGCAAATGGGACTAAAAATAACTGTCGCCTGCACTGAAGCCAGATTACTCACAAATCTGCTCATTTATTCAGCTGGCCAAGCACAGTGACATAACCAAATTCAGACTAATGTTGTGATGGAGAATAATACAAGGATTAGAAGCTGGAACACAGTCTGGGTGCATTGATTGTGAAGAGGCAGCGACAACACCAGTGAGAGAGAGATTGGTGGATTGGCAATGACAACACCGAACAAGAAAAAAGAAAAAGTGATTGGAAAAGGTCTTAAGAGAAGGATTTTTGTATTATTTTCACAGGCAAATAGAGTGATACTCAATACAACTTGGTCACTTTTTACAAATCAGGCTAAACAAATCAGGAGAAATAATTAGATGTAATTATGGTCAGATATAAAGGTGGACTGTATACTTTTCTTGGAAGCTCCGCCACATTTGGATCTTGTTCTTGCTTTAGTAAATACTGCAGCCATAAACCTATCTATCTCCATGGAGACCAGCAGATCAAGGCACAGGTCAGATCTATGGAGAGATAACCCCACTCACAGTAAGAATGCCGGTTTTACGAGGCAAAACCTCCTATAATTAAATGCATAAAAGCGATACTCTTGACCATTTTAGAGAAAAAAAACAATGACATTGCCATGGAAACAAATTGATAGTATACTCACCACAAGTAAAGTTACACAGTGTGGATCTATGGAGGTCACTGGTCAGATCTACGGAGTAATAACCTCACCCAATGTAAGAATGTCTGATTTACAAGGTATGTTTGAGTAAAAACATCTGATGAAATGCATATTAGCAGCACAAGTTTAATGGAATACTTTACAGATCATTTTTTTGATCAATGACATGGTACAACAAAAAACGCCAATACAAAACTTAGGCATAACTTGGTGAAAATAAATGGTGAAAAAAATGCTAGTACAATTTTTTGGGAAGTAAATGCATTTGCTAAAGTGCTATTATAACACTATGTGAACTACAGTGTTGTGAAGTAACTGAATACAGGTACAGAATACAGGTGCCTTCTGAAGACTAATTTTGAGTCACTTCGGTATAGCTACTTTTTCATTTGGTGGTATTCAGAGTGCAGTTACTTCTCAAAATTGAAAGTAGTATATGGCATTACTTTATCATTAACAAAATTTTATAAAGACAAGTGGATTTGCAGTTGTATCAAGTCTCCCCAATTTCACAGGGAGTGATTCGCAGGTGGATTAACCTGTGAATTAATCAGTTAGCCAACTAGCAGCTTAACCAATCAGTAATGTTTGCTTTTGGCACTCTGTTTGCACCCAAAACAAACAGTAAAAAGGTGGAAAAGTGACATAAAAGACTGAGAAACAGTGCCGATTTTTGCCTAATCAACAATCAAAGCACAAAACTATTGTTCATCTCAGGTGAAAGAAGTTGTAGGTTGAAGGTTACAAGAATTTTCAAGAGGAGATGTCTTTCATCTTTTACTGCAAGTTATTAGTGTGAAAAAGTACAGGCATTCAGAATACAGTACTCGGACATGGAATATATTCTAATGCAGGTATTCAGTATTCTGTAATGCAATATATTTGAAATATTCTTCCCATCACTGTTGAAATATCACAGCTTTAGCATAGAGACATTTCATCATCTTGTCTGACTCCCTGTTTGAGCAGTTCGTCAGTGAGCCCAGAGCTCAGACTGGAGAAAGCGATTAAAGAGCAGTGATGATGAAGCCCGTGTCTCCCCTCTGACTCTGACTCTGCTCTGACATCAAAGTGCAGCGCCCATGTGTCCAACAGCACTGAATAAGACTGAATATGTTAGCCAGTCAATCTCCAGCCAAACACACACACACACACACACAAGTCCTCAAGCTCTCACTGAGCAAGGTCTGCACCAAAGCCTGGATTATGAGGCTGGTCAAATTTAGTTTCATTCAGCCGTAAAATAAATGCATTTTAAATCAGCTTTGACTCTATTGTTTCTTAATTGGTGGATAAGTATAATATGCTTATTTTCTGCAATATTTAAATGGTCACATCAAGGAGTCACTCTCCAATTCGTTAAGTTTCTTGCTCAAGAATACAACGGCAGCATTCATCTGTAGGAGGTGCCAAACTGTGGGTCTAGCAATGATGTTTATGTTGAGAGTGGGATTCAAATCTCCAACCTTCTAATCAGTGGACACAAATGAGGTACTGTCGCCCCAATAAAAGGATAAATAAATTACCCCAGTAAAGTTTTTCATATAAGACTTGGATTTTATTGATAACAACTGATAATGAACAAATAGTTTAATGATACAGTCTTAGAAACTGCTTAATAAATACTCTACCTCCTTACCCCTTTCGAAGCCAATGATGAGCCAAAAACTGTTGTAATGTTTTATTTACAGTCACAATGTTGAATCTTTTCGGTTCTCAAGCCGATAAACGAATCAGAAAGCAGAATGAGCTCCTCGCTGTAGTGACGTCTCATGTTCACTAGAGCTATGATTGACTGGCACTAGTGTAAGAGGCGGGGGGTTGGTTGGATAAAGGGAAATATGGCGTGAAAATCAATAATCAGATTGATCTATGAATAAAATAACAGTTGACTTGTCTACATTAAGTTATTAAGAAATGTTTAAAAAAGGAAAGAAAGAAAAAAACACTATACAAATTAAGAACCAGACTAAATACACTTCTAAATAGTAATAGTAAAATAATGTACTGATTAGGATGTTCACTTTTTACTGCAAATTTACTGCAAAATTACACAAGTTTAACCGTGCAGTAATTAAAACAACAAACAGACTGAAATAAAAACATGATCTCAACAGTAGAAGTGCGTCTGAATAGAAGAAAAGGCACCAGATATTATTAGCCAGAAATGATCAGATTAGACTTAAAAACACTGTATTCCAGATGTGTATTTTCCTTAATAGAACACTTTGAGATTAGATCCTGTCTCTCCTCTGTGGTGCGCTCCTTGCTCCCATCTTCTTCCCACATTGTTCTATTTTCTGCACCCTGTCTCTGCACCAGTAAACCTATGTGCACTAAAAATGGATCTCTCCGAGGGATGCCTGGGTGACACCAGTCTGACCCTCTGCCTCCTCTCTCTCCTCCTCTTCACAGCCTCCTCCTCATCTGAACAACAGCTAGAATGTAAAGTGTGGATTTACAACTTGCGATTCAAAACACAGTGATTCTTGTATTTGAATTGATTTTTGTGAATTTGTCAAATGAAAAATTTAAAAATGATAAAAGAGCTGTGACGTTGGCTGTAATAGGTGGTCGCCTTGGCAATTCTCATGACTGATTTGGGTAAAGGGCCAAGGTTACAAATGTGAAATCAGTTTTTCAGAAAATTTTCAGAAGACTGTGTAATAATATAAGATTACACTGCAAAAGTTAATATATAAACACTTAAATCGATGAGAAAATGATATAAAAGTAGTGAAATTATCTGTCCATGCCGCAATTTCACTTGATTAGTTATCTTAAAATAAACTACGTCTAGACTAGAAATAAGCACTCTCAGAACTAGTAAGTAGATAATAAATCTGAAAACAAGATGAATAACCTGATATAAGTTTTAAAATCTTTGCCAGATCAAAGAAATTTGCAGTGTAAGGGCTCAGATTAGATAGAACATGTGTGAAAAGTAAAATGAGAATATAAGTTAAGTCCTATATGATGAAAAAAATGACTCTTGTAAGGTTTTAGTCACGTTAGGGCATGGTTACCTCATCAAAAACATATCTGGAATTGTGTTTTGATCCATTCGCACACAAGTAATCTTTTATTATTATTCTCTCTACATCCCCACACCCTCTTTGTTTGTAAATTGTTCCAGCATTTTGAATGGACTTTGATAGTATTGATGACATAAGAGATACTTCATTTTAGAATTCATTCCAGATTCCTGCATTTTTGTAGGTTGCTTTTCTGTACTACTTTTCTTCCCTGTATATGAAGTAGACATTTAATTTCCATATGGCTACAAGTCCTATCCGGTGTAAGAATTCAAATAATTATAACAAGAAAGCCTGTCAAATACATTTTAATTGTGCAATGGATTAATAGTATGTATAGTAATAATGCTAAATGTAGTGTAAAAAGGTACTTTTATAATTGATTAAAAGAGAAGCCACAAAATCACACATGTGCACTGTAAGCTTCAATAAATATTTGCTGAGCCCCAACAAAATACACAAATGAAGCCCCAGGTCAGTGAGTCTTCCACAGACGTGAGTAGAGTGTTTTGACAGGCTGGGATCCTGGGGGAGAGCAAACATCCAAGCTCCCCTCAAAATAAACCTCACTCTTGGGTGAGACAGACTCACCAGGCACCCAAACGTGTGGATTTACGCAGCATCGTTCAAGCCAAGTCCAACACTACTGGAGGAAAACATCGTACATTTTTTATTCTGACAGAACTTGGCCGCTTAGAATCAAATTCACATTCAGCAGGCAGACAGTTCCCTGTTAGTGGTAACATGAAATGTTGACTTACCCAGAGCCTGATATTTATTTGCACTCATTTCAATGGCATCTGACTCTATTCTGCCAGTGACACTTTTTTAGCCCCGGGATATTTATTAGCACATTTTTAAGTTAACTGAAGGACAGTGACCAGGTTGCCAAATGATACATGATTTTAAAAGTACTTTCAGTAAAAATATTGCAGAGGTGTTGATGTTTTCCTTTGGATTTGTAGTTCTCAAGATAATTACACATGAGTCTGTCATTTGGGTTGCTCGTTTCAGTGCTGAAATCCAGTAGCTGAAATCCAGTAGCTTTAATTAATGAATTAATCCTTGCATTTATATAGCGCCTTTCAAGACACCCAAAGCTCTTTACAGTTCATTCTTCTTTCACTCCACACTCAGTGGTGATAAGATACTATAGCTGCCACAGCTGCCCTGGGGCAGACTGATGGAAGTGAGGCTGCAAATCTGCACCATCGGCCCCTCCGACCACCACCATCACTCACGCACACACCACTTCCATACTAGGCAGTGTGGGTGAAGTGCCTTGCCTAAGGACACAATGACAGCTTTTTCCACTGGCGCCCCACTGTGGCACCTGGAATTCCCAGTGGTCTCCCATCCAAGTACTGACCAGGCCCGACCCTGCTGAGCTTATGAGATCTGATGAGATCAGGCTCTGCCAAGTCAGTATGGCCACAGTTTAATCCTAAAATGACTGATCTGAATCCTCACTACCTAAACCCCAGCACCAGGAGCCAATCATTCAGTGGGGGAATTCTGCCATGGCCAGTCCATATACTAAAAATGAGAAAAACTTGTATGTGTCTTTTATATGCAGGTTAAGGCAATGGTAATTTAAAATTCCACACTAGATTAATAATTTAGGCTGTAAATAAACGATATTCAAAAATATGCATGCTCTGCTCCAAAGCCAGTGTTTTAGTACTTGTTTAAAGCAGTGGTTGTGGTGTTCTGCCTATTCCCTCTGTGTCGTTTTAGAACAATAGTGGTGTGTATAGTCCTGAGCTCCTGCCTGCTGCTGTCTGCTTGTCTTGCCTGTATCACTTGAAGCAGATTTCACCTCACAATGGCGCCTCTTGACTCCCAGAAGGTGCAGCCGAGCAGACGTAAGAGCCTTTGACAGAAAACAACTGGGTAGTCTCTCCATGCCACTCTTCAGCCTGCAACTTCCTCCTGCGCTCTGCTCCTCCATTCACAACAGCACCTGCATGTCCACTTAAAGCAGCACTATGAACCTTTTCTCTGGGAACGTCTGCCACCTGCTTGTCTCCATGGAGATTCCAATGGTCTGCCTGGATTGTCCCACAGTATATCACTTACTTGCAGTGTTGGGCAAGTTACTTCAAAACCGTGATGCATTATTTATTACTTATTACTATCATTTCAAAGTAATTTGTTTCATTACAATATTACGGTATTTAAAATTTGAGGCATTACACTACTATTGCATTACTTTTAAGTTACTCTCAAAAAAAAAAAAAAAATAACTGGAAATATGGATTTGAATATGGATCTAAGGGCACTTTCACACTGCTATTATATTATATATTATAACATGGCACAGCCACGGGGCAGGTGTCCGGACCCAACCCCGGCCCCATCACACTTTAACCAGGGTGCATATATTGAGCGTCAATATAACCCCAGGACTTTTGCCCCAGATAAGGACTGAACAAGGACTAAACCAGGTCTAAACCAGGTCTAAACCAGCTCTAAACCAGCTCTAAACCAGCTCTAAGCCTAAGTCTAAAACAGAACTGAACCAGGACTAAACAAAAACTTTTCGCTGCTGCTGATCTCGTGGTGATTTTAGCAAATTTGCATGAAGAAAAAAAAAAAAAACTAACAAAACACCACTTCAATCCAGGTTAAAAATGCATTGTAATGCACGTTAGTGACATTTGCACCAAGTACAATATGACCCTTTTTTGTGTAATATCTTACATTACTGCATTAGAGCAAAAAAGCAATGCATTACAGTAATTAGTTACATTTATAACACTCCCAACACTGCTTACCGGTCAGCTCTGCGGAGAGACGACAGAGCTCACGGTAATAAAATATGTTTTATGGGTTTTTTGGTTTTTTTTAGCATATAAACACCTGGAAAAAGATACATACAAAATATCCATCCATCCTCTACCGCTTAATACGGCTGAGTCTAATGCCATACTGTGAAACACTACAGGGAAAGCTATAATATCTAGATGAAAAAAAGAAGGTGGCAGACTCCAAAGTTTGTCAAAGAGGTCCTTTTCCAAATTAAGTCCAAACCTAATGGGGCAGTTTGTGTCATACATTTTTTCTAATGGCCTTTTTTCCAGTCACAGTATGCTCCAGAGATGCCCATTAATTGTGTCCCTATCAGGAGTTTTGAGGCCCACGAACATGATTTTGAAGTCTAGTGGAATGGGCATATTAAAGGCATTTTGCAGTGCTTTGTTCATTTGTGTCCAATATTTTTGGATCACACGACCGTCCCCAAATGCTCGGTAATGGCGGACCTCTTCACAGCCATATTATGCTTTTTATCATTTGTTAAACATGTTAAACATGAATTAATAGTTTAATAATAGAAATTATAGGTTGCACCTCTTCATTCCGGCATTTTACTGTAGCGAGCATTGGATTTTAATGTATATGTTTTTATTGTTGAAAAAAAATCACAACAAAGTATGAAATAGTGGGATGAGGGTGGGTGAAAATATAAATGTTCAGAGCACTCAAGCTTCAAATGCAGAACAATACTTGATTACTCAAACTTGCATGAATCAATTAAAATTCTAGATTGTAGAAATATACATAGCAAACCCACTAACCACTGCATTACAGATAGAAAGTGAGCTCTATTGACTCTGGTTCCAATTCACTGTCGCTCCTCTTTCTGTAACTCTCACCTGATTGGCTGTGGTTATTTCACCTTCTCACCTGATTGGCTGTGGTTATTTCACCTTCTCACCTGATTGGCTGTGGTTATTTCACCTTCTCACCTGATTGGCTGTGGTTATTTCACCTTCTCACCTGATTGGCTGTGGTTATTTCACCTTCTCACCTGATTGGCTGTGGTTATTTCACCTTCTCACCTGATTGGCTGTGGTTATTTCACCTTCTCACCTGATTGGCTGTGGTTATTTCACCTTCTCACCTGATTGGCTGTGGTTATTTCACCTTCTCACCTGATTGGCTGTGGTTATTTCACCTTCTCACCTGATTGGCTGTGGTTATTTCACCTTCTCACCTGATTGGCTGTGGTTATTTCACCTTCTCACCTGATTGGCTGTGGTTTTTTCACACCTTCACCTGATTGGCTGAGTTTACTTCACACTTTCATCTGATTGGCTATGGTTATTTCACGCTCTCACCTGATTGGCTGTGGTTATTTCACACTTTCACCTGATTGGCTGTGGTTATTTCACACTTTCACCTGATTGGCTGTGGTTATTTCACACTTTCAGCTGATTGGCTCTGGTTATTCTATGCTCTCACCTGATTGGCTCTGGTT
>JACN01023706.1:0-10469 GCA_000787155.1 Scartelaos histophorus | reverse complement strand
CACAACGTACACGCCCCCGCCGCCCTCAGCCAATCACACGCCTCCGAGCTCAGGCTGGAGCGGAATGCAAGGGATTATGGGAGCAAGGTGAGAGTTACGATGATAACCCGGAGTATTTATAATCACCATAGCAACGACGTTTCACTTTTACAGCTTCAAATGTGTAAAAAAAAGTGATTGAAATACAGTGTTTAGTGGAACATGGCCACAGCAGCTGGAAAAACAACAAATCTTACTGATCAGCTCTTCTGATCTATGTTAGAATGATGTTACCTCCTCTTCCTCTCCTGCTTCTTTTCCTTCTTTTCCTCTTCCTCCTCCTCGTCCTCCATCAGCCTCAGACTTACACAACACATGTTTGTGTCTTTGGCTTTTGTTTGGTCCTCTTTCTCTTTATCCGTCCTCGTACGTTCTCCTGCAGTGGGAGTTCTGCTTTTGTCTGTGGAGGAAAGTTCGGTTCAGTGTGTGAGAAAAGCTCAAGTGCAAAGTTTCTTATTGTGAAAAACATCAACAAACGTCGAAGGTCTGGGTCTTTAAGAGTGTTTAAGAGCAGAATTAAACCTCACGGACAAAGTAGCTCACAGAACGACAGCATGTTTTTCAAGTATTTGTTAAAAGAAATAAAGTCTGTCTGAATAAATGCACTGGACAAGGAGAGACGAGAAAAGTTACGTAGTGGGACTTTAGCCTCGTCGGCGGGCTCTCCGATATTTTTTGTAGAATGCGTTTCGCAGCCCATGGAAACTAAACGGGCGTGAAAAGAAAAAACAAAAGTGTGTCTGTTTGCTGCAGGTGTTCCAGTGTGAACAGGTAGAGGGCGCTCTTGGAAAAAAAAGGATCAAAACTTGAGACTCTCCACCTGAAAAGTTACACCGTGCACCTTTAGAGGTCTTATATTTTACATGTTTTCTTTTGAACTAAAACCTATTTAACTACGGTTGTCCCTGATATAAAGAAATAAGAATCTATAAAATCACACCTGAGGTTCACATCATTTCCAAACTCAGTCGTAATTATTTCTGGAGTCTTATTTCTTTATATCCGACAGTTCTTTGAGAAAACCGTTGTTAATTTGGTTCCTGGTCAGATCTACGGAGAGGCGACTACGCTGACAACAGGAATGCACATTTTAAGGTATTTTTGAGCGATAAAAACTCTAAATTACGTAATATAATTTTTATACTGTGGCCAAAACGTTCAGATCACTAGTTTAATCCCTCTGTACCTTATTCTCTAATAATAATCCAGCGGTGCACTTCACTCCTGGGGCTGTATTCTTGACCTGATGACACAACCCTTCGCTCTAAGTCAGAAGGAGCTCATTTATATTGAACAGGCTCCACCATAATGAGCCTCTCAATTAGACTCGTATTAGGTCGGGGCTTCTTATAACAAAGCTCCATTCAGCCCGTAAATGCTCAGATACAAAGAGAGATGCACGATCAGGCACCTCAGACCCTCTTTTTCACCACCGCCCTTGAATTTAATTGGATTTATAGAGCGAAGATTTCAATGGCCTAAATGTAAGACCGAGTTCTCTTCACAGTTTTCTTTCTCCGTGGACATGAGCCTGGATATCTACTTATTTATTGTATATCTATTATTGTGTATATACATGAGTCTGGATGTATCTGGGTCAATGACGTGGTGTCCAACTGCAATTTTTTCACAAATCCTGAGTTCTTCTGCATGTTTTTTTGTCCTTAAAGTGTCAAATGTTCACGTGGTGCGACCGTCCGCCCTTAACTCAGGATTTTTAAACTTCTTTAAAACGACTCTAAATCTAATCACATTTATTTTCTTTTTTTGTTTTCTTTTTTTTTTCTTTTTTTGAGTTTTTGTCCCACATGAAATTTCATCTTTCTTAAATCGATATTTCCTCCATAATATTCAAACAAATATTGTCCATTTTTTCAAATCTCATGTTTTCATGTTTTCAAATTTCAGTCTCATGTTCATATGACTCAGAACTTACAGAATCAGAACATCCCAACCATGTTTTAGAAAATAAAACAATTTTAAGATTATTCTCGGTTGCACTAAATGACATTTTTTAAGCTCGTAGCCAATTCAAGTACATTTAAAAAAAACACTAAAAATTCTTCATATAAATGTCAAACATAGATTTATGCTCCTGACATTGTAAATATTTGAAAAAGTTGAATAGAAACAACATTTTAAAACGTGCTTGTTGAAAATACATCAAAAATACACCTTATACATCATTAATCCATACGTTAAATTCAAGATTTTAATCAAAAGTCGAATTCTCTGAACGCTCTAAATATCAGTTCCTGTGCAGTTTTTAAGCCCATGAACCATCTTTGGACTCCTTAGTGAAGCGTTCACAAGGACAAGGACTTTTACTTTCCCATTGTTCATTCCCATTGTTGACAGCAGAGGGAGCTCCAGCGTCTAAAGGCCTTATTGAAAACAGAGGTGTCGTTTATGAAGTGTGTTTTCAAGTGTGAGAAAATGTGAAATAATAATCCCAAAGTGAATAGAAGGATATTTAAACCACAAGACTGTATAAAACATGTTATTTAACATCTGTGTTTTCCTCCAAAGTTCCATACACATCTGTAACACACCTGTAACACATCTGTAACACACCTGTAACACATCTGTAATTTGTGTGTGTTGTTTGTGTGCAGTCCCCTCAGTACAGCTCTGGGGGCAGTTATGACGGCGTGAACAGCGTGAGCAGTGTGAAGATGGACCTGTCCGCCGAGGACCTGACCATGGGTCGCCATGGCAACCAGGCCACCCCGGACGACGACGACGACGACCACGACGACCACGACGACACGGACAAGATGAATGACGCCGAAGGAGTGGACCCGGAGAGACTGAAGGCCTTCAACGTGAGTGCGAAAACTCGTGGACACGCATTTACACTTATATACACTTAGATACAGTTAAATACACTTATTTAAACTTATATACTTTTATATACACTTATTTACACTTATTTACTCTTATTTACATGTATTTTCACCTGTATACTGTTACATACACTTCTGTACACTTTTTACACTTATACATACTTATTTACTATGATAGACACCTCTATATACTTATTTACACTTGTATACATTTATTTACACTTATATTCTATTATGTACACTTAAATACACTTATTTAAACTTATATACTTTTATATACACTTATTTACACTTACATACCATTATATACACTTATATACTTTTATATACACTTATTTACACTTGTTTTATTTTCACTTCTTGTCTGTGGTGGGATCAGACCAACTAAAGGTGCTTCTCATTGTGAAAAGGTGCAAAGACTTTCCTAAGAAGTCTAAAACTTGGTCTAAAATAGGACTAAACAGTGACTCAACTAGAATTTCACCAGGACTAAACCAGAACCTGGCCTAAAATAGGATTAAATCAGGATTTAACCAGGACTAAACTGAATTAAAACCAGGATTACACCAAGTCTAAACCAGGATAATATGTGGAAAAGAAAATGAGCTTAAGGACCCTAACCATAACTGTAACCCTCGGGCTTGTTTACTTCTGAAATCAAAGGAAAAACCTCCACAGAGCACAGCCCGGTCTGTCACTACTGCCCAGACTCACGGTAAAAGAGGGAGGCCCATTACACCCAAACTAACTATGACGCCATTACAGCAAACGGACTCATTAGTTAGATCACTTTTACTTGTCACTGTTAAAAATGAACACGTTACTAACAACCGAAAACAATAAATCAGCCAGTTCTACATGAAACCTTAGAACATGTGTCTAATCGAACAGAGTGTACGCAGAGAACGGGCCGACGTTTATCCCGATGAGACACGTGACCTCCCCCGGGACGCTCCGGTCGGACCCATAAAGCAGAACTATTGGAAAAGTGACGGGTCTCCTCTGCGCCGTCACTTACATCGATCCACTGCCCATTCGCGCCGGGTGAAGTGAGCCAACGCCGGCATTTTTCACCCGAACGACGCAGCAAAAGTGACCGGAGGGGGCACAATATTAACATACTAGTGCTAATGCTAATGCTAATGCTAATCTGACATTGAGGGTTTAAAGTGACTAGAATTTCAAAAATAAAAAACTGGGACATTTTGTTTTTTTTTGTTTTGGTGGCTGGAAATAATAAAACTGTCAAACAAGTGTGCGATTAAGGAAAATTGTTAAATTGTTATGCACAAATATTTCATGTGAGCCAGTATAGTCACATGTTCTTGGTGTTTTCATCGTTTTAAGCAGATTTTTTTGTTTGTTACCTAAACATGTGACAGTTTATGCCTCTTTTTACTGTTTGTAGGGGTCAAACTGGTCAAAAATAGGGACGCCAAGGACATTTCTTGTATAAAACTGGTACAAATCAGTGTTTTTGGATAAATTTGCTGTGACAGGACTCAAAACTGGGATTGCCCTGGGTAAATATGGATGTCTGGTCACATAGCTATGTCGCTATTGGCTTGGTATTTAAATTGTGTTTAAGAAATCAAATTTAAACCAGGTCTAAACTTGAACAAAACTTGGATTAAAGAGCTTAGATGATGCTATTTAAAAAAAAAAAAAGTCTATGTTATAATGTTTCCTCATCACAAACAGATCTGGAGTTTCGTTTCATTCTCACACACATTTGAGTAACTTTTTTATTAGTCGGTCTACATCTCCAAAGCTCAAAATACTGCGTTCCAAATTGTGATGTCATGTAGTGGTAGTTTTTAACTTGTTTAACATGTCCCTTTTTGCAATTTGTTCAGAAATAATCGACAGCTCCAGGAAATTAGAAATTATCCAAATTCTAGTGAAGTTTAAGGCTTGACTGATGTGGATATTTTTGGGTCCGATATGATTCCGATAAAATGGGCGTCAGAGCTGCCGAGGAAACTAAATTATACATTATTACAGTAAATTTTGCATAATGTAGGATTTTTGAACCAGAACTATACCAACACCAAACTACGATGACTAGACCAAAAATAAACCAGGATTATAACCAGGACTATAACCAGGACTATACCAGGTCTAAACCAAGTCTAATGCGCGAAGAGCATTTCCCCGATAGCGCCGTCGGTTCTCAAAGCAAATGTGACTTTTGAAAATGAATATGGATCAATATCTCATTTCGAAGTCCGTACGTGTGCAGACTGGGCAAAGATGGGGGTTTATTCCAAGGTTAGAAGCGGCACAAAGGAGAATTTGCACGCCGGGGAGAGGGTTTTCGGTTCAATCCCCGTCTGCGCTCATGCTGATGTTGATGACGTTGACGGTTACAGTCACGATGTCAAAAAAATGTCCAAAAGAATGAAATGAAAGAACCCTACACACACTTGTTTAATACTTTATGGAGATGTGAGTCGGCGATGAATTTCCTCAGTTTCAAAGGGGCGTGATTGACAGGTGGATTAGCCAATCAGGGACCGGGGATTGCGAACAAAATTCTGATAAGTTTTTGGATCTTTCCTGGTCTTTCCTGAGTCTCTTTTCTCCCGTTACCCCTTTTCTCCATTTCCCCCAGAGCGTCTGAGCGTCTTGTACGAAAATACAGTTAAATACAAATCAAAGCAGAATGACTTTTGTTTAATTTCGGTCTTAACTAAACTAATGCTGGGGAAAAGTGTTTTTATTCTGAATAACTATTTAACCTATGAGCTCTTTGGTTTCACACGTGTCACTGAAATAAACAAATCTGATCAACTTTGGACAGACTTGAGGCGTGACAGAATAGGGGTGACTATTTAGACCTAAGACAAATTTTACTGATCCACAAGTGAAATTATTTGGACATAGCAGCTCACATATCATAGTATAACAGAATAACAAAGAGTAAAAAATAGAAATGGTAATACAGTGGTTCCTCGTTCATCTTGGGGGTTACGTTCCAGAAATAACCCACAAAAGGAGAAATCCATGAAGTCATCAGCTTTATTTTTCACAATTATTCTATATGTTTTAAGGCTGTGAAACAACACACGTTATGCTCTGTTCTCAGACAGAAATGAACATTTTCTCACATTTCTCTCTTGTTTAAACAATCTCAAAGTTCAAACCTCTATAGATTTTAAAAATAAGGAGAAACTTGTTGCTGCTTCCTTAGCGGGCTGAGTTGTGCCTCCCCAGTTGCCAAGTCTGACTGTGGCCGAATTGTCGGGGAAAAGTCAAGGGCTATTTTTTTGGTCCCAGTCCGTCCCTGATTACAAACACACAGCTCTACAGAATCCTATTTCTAGCAATCGAACATTTATGTACATTTGGCTGAACACATTCTGTACTGTAGAGGAGGCCTTACAGTCCCTTAGCCAATCAGGATGCAGAACACAGTGTGCAGGTTCTCCCTTAGCCAATCAGGATGCAGATCGCAATGCACATGCAAGGCCACAAAAGTTGAACCACGTCACAGTACAGCTGACTACAGATGACTGGAATAAATTCTAAACAAGAGCAATCCGAGATTTCTGATCTCCGCCAAGGGATGACGTGGACTCAGATTGTAGATCCAGATCCAGATTCCAGGTCCGGATCTGGATCCGGATCATCACCAAAATTTAATGGAGTGGTCCTTGGGCCAAGATCTACCTCTGGTAATGAAAATCCATCCAGTACTTTCCGAGAAATCCTGTCCACAGACAAATAAATAAATGAATAAACCGACTCGATCGCATAATCTCCTTGGCGGAGATAATAAGTAGCAAAAAAGGGAATAAGAGACCAGACAATTAATATTGCAATTATTATTAAGACTCTAAATATATATTTTTATGGAAACACCTCTACAAACATGTTCTGAAATGCATGGAAATCTTATATTTGTTTGGCACTTTAGATTCTAGTCTTAAACGTTGATGCTCCAAGTGTTTAAAGTGTGGATTTTGAACCCTGATTATGAAACAGAATCATAAATATCATCTCAATCCAAAATGTATCTCCAATAAAAATGCACCTGCATAAAGCCTGACTTAAACCCGGCCACCTCACCTCTGCGTTCTGTCCTCCTCAGATGTTCGTGCGTCTCTTCGTGGATGAGAACCTGGACCGCATGGTGCCCATCTCCAAACAGCCCAAGGAGAAGATCCAGGCCATCATCGAGTCGTGCTCCAGACAGTTCCCCGAGTTCCAGGAGAGGGCGCGCAAACGCATCCGCACCTACCTCAAGTCCTGCCGACGCATGAAGAAGAACGGCATGGAGGTACAGCACCTGCACTGTGGAGGACGTTCTCCACATGATTGGTGAACTGAGCGCAGTAGACCGTGTATAGAAATGGACAGAACTAAAGCCATGTGCCAATGTTCTCTCTTTTTGACCCGATTTTACACTTGTGTGATTGGTGTTTTTGGGATCAGTTTTAGGTGTCTCGTGTTTCGTGTAGTAAACCTGGAGTAACAAGAACCGATTAAGACCTCACGACCAGCATCAGATCAGCAACTGTAGGTTGCAAGAAAATCAGACCTGTTTGAAATCCAGTCACTTCTGAGGGTTTCGCTCTGCTGAAGTCGTTCGTATACTGTGAGAACATGAATCATGAGCTGTGAACTTTTCAACCCTGTGATTTGGTCGTACGGCAGAGAAACAATCAAAAATATCTCTCAGTGTACGCCGGCTTAACCCACGAGCTGCTGTGTTCTAAAGAGCAGCTAATAACGGCTATTTTCTGATCTGTTCTAATGTTGTTTCCTCATCACAAACAGACCTGGAGTTTTGTTTTGTTTCCTTTGCCCCGTTTACACCAGAGCTTTAAATCCATTTAAAAATAATTTAATTTGGAATAAAAATTGATTCCGCTTTAAAAAGACCATGTAAACACTTAATTCCTAATGATTATTTGGAATTAAACTTTATTCTGATTTAAGTGGGTGGTTTATTACGATTTTAAAGCCAATTTAATTTATTCCGTGATCATGTAAACGTTTATTCTGCTTAAAAATAATTCCAGTCGTTCATGTTCGTTGGGTCGTTCTTCTGACGTGATGACTGGCACTTTGGCACTTTGGTCTTGAACCCACACAGTTTTTCTAATAAGTGTCTGTAAGAACTACAGACAATGAAAAGAGCGAAGGCAGAAAACAGCAAAAGAGGAAAGAAAACCAAACTCCAAAAGAAAAAGCCAAACTCCAGCAGCAGCTGATTGTGAGTTTTCTTCTGTCGGCGTAAATACGTTTGTGTCTCTGTCCAATCAGAACCTTCCCCAGGGAATAAAGACGATTTAACCTGTTTTCCATGTAAACCTTAATTCAGAAATATTATTTCCATGTAAACTCAAAGGAGAATCATTTACATCCGATCTATTTAATTCGGAATAGTTTAAATCGGAATGAAAAACGTCATGTAAACGTGGCCACTCACACAGACTGCAGATTTATACTGAGTTCTTCTCTCAGACGGAAAACATTCTTAATCAGTCAAATTTTATTCTTAAAGCACTTTTCGTACACACAATGCAACTCAAAAATGTTGTTTACAGTGATTACAAACAATCCCACATTGCCCAAGCTCCAACCTTCCAACCAATCCTACAGAGGAAAAATCCTAAAAAAAAATCTAATATTACGCCTAAAATAAATAAATGTAATAAAAACAAGTAAAAGTAAAACAGTTAAATCAAATTCTAAAGCTAAACATGTGGGTTTGTCAATAAAAGACGTAAAAAATATAAAGGCTAAAACTTTCATGTTTCCACTGAGATTTTCTTGCCTTGCCTGAAATATTCCATAGTGTGGCATTAAATGTATCACCACAATCTGCATAAACCTGCTTGACCGAGGCTACGGCTGCATTTTCAAGTATTTTCGAGCCAAAACTATTGTAAATATTTGCCAAAACAAAAATTATATATACACAGTGGAACAATAAAACCTCCGTGGAGACGAGAAACTGCCAGATAAGTTCCTCAGTTTTGTTTTTTTTTTGTGATTTTTTTCTTTTTTTTCTAGCCGACGGCATCTGCTAAAGCTCGAGTAACGACGCCCAGGAATAGCAGCGAACACTTAACAACCTTTTAGTAAATAAATGTAGCGTAACCATGGCGACGGCATGCTCCAGTCTTTTCAGTTTGGTCTAACGTGGCGAACCAGAGCGGCGGCGTTTAATATGAAGACTAATGAAGACGGCGTACAGGCATTCGCCGTTCCACCAATGCAAGATATCAGGACGCCGTAAAGTCATTCTCCGTCTGTACGGTGGAAAACTGAACCGTACATGGTGGTTTTTTAATTTATAGAGGAAATAGGTTGGAAAAAACATTTGCATCTAACAGGAAATGACTTACAATAGTGAAATTATCTGACCGTGCAGCAAGAAAATGTTCATCTTGAAATAAACTACCTCTAATCTACTGTGTTCATGAGCTATAAATAAGTTTATACATGCTAAATTCTAGATAAAATGCTTTAAATTCTGCTCAATTTTAGATAAACAGACATAAAACCAAATAATGATTAGTGTTCAAGGCTGATAATAAATTCTTAAATGCTAAATTCTAAATAAAATGCTCTAAATTCTGCAAAATTCTAGATAAATATATTTAAAATAATTTTGTGATTAATGTGAATGGTCGGATAATAAGTTCTCAGATGTGAAATTCTAGATAAAATGCTTTAAATTCTGCGAAATTCTAGAGAAACAAACTTAAAATCAGATTATGATTAGTGTTCATGGCTCATAATAAATTCTCAGATGCCAAATTCTAGATAAAATGCTTTAAATTCTGCAAAATTCTTGATAAATATCCTTAAAACCGTATGAACGACCTGATAATAAATTCAAAGATGCTAAATTCTAGATATTTGTCCTTAAATCTGTACAACTGAATCTAAAAACAACTGTTGCAGGGAAAACTATAATGGATTGTAGCTTCTTCTTTTGAACATTTATTGACTTAATTTAAGATTTTTTGACGAGTCGAGTCATGGAAGAAAAATATGTGACAATTTATAGATTCTACAACCAATTCAGAACCAGTAAGTAGAGAATAAGTCTGAAAACAAGATGGAAAACTGATAGAAGTTTTAAAATCTTGGCCAGATCAGAGAAATATGCAGCGTAGAAAGTAATTTTGTTTATTATTAACATTTTTATCAATGGAATATTTGCTGAAAACAATTAAATGGGCGTAAAAGAATGGACGTTATTTGCCCCAGAATTTGCCCCAAAACACGAGGGAAATGATCTTGTGAGAGTTTTTACGAATGTGTTTATGTTTGGATTGAACAAAAAAGGCTCGAACGCCGGTGAGTTCATGTTTTTCGAGTTGTTTGAGTTGTGTAGTTCCAAAAAACGGTGCAAAAATCATGGCAAAAGTTCTCAATAAAAGATTTTAAAAATATAAGTTTCAAAACTGGACTGAACGCAACAATTTATTTATTATAACAAATCAAAATCTCGCCTTGTCTCGATCTCGTGTCCAACAAAAAAAACTAAAAAACAAACAAAAAATAAATAAATTATACAGATTATAATACACAAATTAACAGGTAATTTATAAAAGGAAAAAA
>KN499571.1:18114-30373 GCA_000787155.1 Scartelaos histophorus | reverse complement strand
TATTATTATTATAAGTGACTTCAGTTACATATATATCCCACAGTAAATGCATAATATCCCTGCTTTGCAAAGCACAGGTAAACTTGCTTCATAATAATAATGCTCAATTTCACTTTTCATTTTGTAATTTTTCAAAATGTCAGTACTCTCAATTAAAAACCAGAATTGATTTGATTAATTGCCCGGCCCTAATTGAAAGTTTTAAAGCTCATTTATTGGACAAATTGGTCTATGCAGTTATAAAATTCTTCAATCAAAAACATATCTTTGTATTAATAAAACGCATAAATCAGAACAAAAATGTGTATACTTACGTTCCTCCACAGAACTCGATGGAGGTGAGGGAACCAGCAGCACTATTGGGGTCGTCCAGCAGGTCCTGGACTGGGATTCCGATGGACACGACTCTCACAGGATCTGGATACGTCTCATCAAACACTGCACGCAGCCCCTGGATGGCCTTAGCTTGTGCCAGAGGGGCGTCCATGGCATACACAGGCTGAAGGCACAAGAAATTCAGTCAAACATACATGGCTGAACATCAAAAATTCAACAAATCTTCTTAAATATAAATAACGTGCATATAGTTATAATCAAGGAATAAAAAAGGTTTCAAAATGTCGGCAATACCATATTTGAGGACTTGCCTTTTGTTTGCATAGCATATCAGCTTAAAGGAAATACTTTGTTTAAATATTGTAGAGCAAAGAGGCTTTGTATTGAAAGCCTGAAAACTGGGAATCCTTGCAATAAGTATTGCAATATTTTGTTTCATTATAATTGTGTAGTGATTTCATATGGTTTAATTTGAGAAATATCTGATTTAGCCCAACAAATTTGCATCAAACCCACAGTAATTGATCTCCATTTTGGATCTCCAAATAGTCAAATTCCTTGACAAACATGAGCTACAGCATTGATTTACACATTTATGCCTCTCACTGACCTTAGCGTCCTTGATCATAGCAGTGGCGATCTCCTCAGTGCGCCGGACCTCCCCAGTGCTCAGAGCTCCTTTAGCAGTGAAATCAAAGCGTAGACGGTCTGAAGCGACCAGGGAGCCTCTCTGGTCCGCTTCACCCAAAACCCCTCGTAACGCAAAGTTCAGGATGTGTGTAGCAGTGTGGTTGCTCATGATTGGCCTCCGACGAGCCTAAACAACATTAAAATAAATTAAGATGGCATGTAAAAAGTTTCAACTTATTTTACTTTCAATGAGAACTTTACCTCATCTACATGTAGAGTAACACGATCACCAACTTTAAGTGTCCCATAAACCGTACCGATATGCAGGACGTAGCCTCCTCTGACTTGTGTATTCTTAACTGTGAACTCCATACGCTGCAATGAAGAGGAAAGACTTTGTTACACATCAAAAAAAAAAAGTAGAGATGCCAATAGAGGTTTTTTTTTAACACAACTCTTAAAAAAGTGGTACTATGCAATTGACCCTGAAAATAAATATGACATTGACATAAAATATTATAACAAATGGCTATTTTTAAGAAAGTCCTTTTTATACCTGCTAATAATTTTGTTCAGCTAAATGCACTGTAAAATACTTAACGGGCTCCATTCACACTTTTGTCACAAACAAGGAAGACGTTTGAAAACATGCAGTGACAAAACTGGGCTTGCCTACCAACTGTGATAAAACCCATTGAGGTATGATAAGACTTCAACAACCTTTAACAGCGATCTTCACAACCTACCAAAGCTTTCCATGGGGGCCGTGACTCTAATCACATGTTCGATGTCACTCACAGGCAGCTGTAGCAAAAGGCTACAAGTTCTTTGTAGAAGTTTGGCTACCAGGGGCAAGTACTATTTGCATGGAAACTGAGAGGAGCATTACATCTAGATAAAAAAAACTGGGCAATTTTCACTTTTTTCCTGGATTTTGTCACTACCGCGAACAGAGCACGCCAGAAGTTGTCATCACAGGTTTACAAATGTCTTCTCTTGGGACGCAACAAAAAGTCTGCATTTTAATAACGGTCCAATATTTAGGACAGACAAATAACATTTTCCTGAGACAAGCAGGTAACGGACCTTCACCAAATAATTGCGACATAGGTCACCTTTAAGGAGTGTTATCCTTTGTGTACTCACATCTTCCGTACTGTCGTGTTCCCGGAGCATGTAGCCCTCGTCAAAAGTCTGCCCTCCCTGTTCTGCATAGAAGGAGGTGTGGTCAAGCAGCACCCCACACTCCTGCCCTGTGGTCACCTCGTCACAGAAGGCACGGTCACGCCGCAAGGCCAGAACTGTGGCTGTGGCCGCCTCAAACACTGAAAAAACAACAGAAGAAAATGCATTAGACTCTGCGCTCAGTGTCAGAGCATACGAATGTTAAAAGATCAAGACCAGACCCACCGTAGTTGCCCTTTTCATCAGAGCTGTACTTGTACTTGGGGGAGTCATCTGTGGCCGGAACGTTCTTGTTTCTCAGCTCTTCGATGGCGTAAATGTCGAGCATGATGTGATCTTCGCCTCCTGCACCTTTGCCCTGTGACTTCAGCTACAAGCAAAATACAGCAATAATGTCATTACACGTAAACTAATTCAGAATCCGAATCAAATGTTAAAACCAAACAGTTGTGTACATGGTCTGGTACCAAGATTCATGCTACATTACTTTAATCCAATGAGGTAGCAAAGCAAAAAGATATTGTTACCAAACTTAGTTAATCAACTTAAGTTATGATTAAAACATTTTGTAAGTAGTGAAACATGTCTTGCTTTTGGATAATGTCCAATTACATATAGGATATAAAGTGATTTTTTTATTTTTACACAAATAATTCTTTCCAATAGTGCAATACTTCAAAGTGCTGAACAAACTGCTGACCATAGGAACAATGTTCATTCAAAGGTCATACTCAGACCAGAGGGAATAACTGTTCCATATCCTCACCTGTGCCGCCTTTTTCTCCTCTTCAAATGCAGTCAGGTCCACCTGCATCCCCTTCTCCTCTGCTATCAGAGAAGTCAAGTCCAGGGGGAAACCATAAGTGTCATACAACAGCCATGCTGTGTCACCTGCAGGCACACAAGAGACGATTTATAATATATAATATATTAATTAGTCAGCAGAGAAGAAATTAAAAACAACAAAATAAACAGCTTTCAGTGAGTTTCAAAATGTTGCAACTTCATAATTCAGCATTTTACCAGGAATGGTCTTGCTGTCAGCAAGACTCATGATCTTTCTGTCGAGGATTCTGCGCCCCCTGCTGAGGGTTTTGAGGAACTGTGCCTCCTCTTCATTGATGATGTCTTTCACCATTTCTGGATCTTTCCTGAGCTCTGGGAATGCATTGCCCTAGAGCACAGTAGTTTTATAGAAAAAATTTACAAAAAAACTGTATGACAAACAATAGAAGAAAGGCTTACAAGGGACTCCACCACCACATCGACCAGTGAGGCAAAAAAGCCTCTCTGAGCTCCAAGCTTCTCATGGGAATAACGGACTGCACGGCGCAGAATCCTCCTCAACACGTACCTGATAAGAAGAACAGTTCAGTTTATTGGACACATCAAGGGACAACGCAACTTTCACACAGACAGTGTTCAGGGGGAGTTCAACACATCACTTTGATTACGACAATGTCTGATCATTGTGGTGGGTTGCAAAACCAGGCACATTGTCATAGACAAAGACAATAAAAGCTATTGCACAATGGGACTGCATCAGCATATATTAAAAATATCTTGTTTTGTTTTGTTTTTTTCCCCGCTGCATGATGCACCTCACCCTCTTCCTGTGTTGTCAGGCCGGCCTCCGTCAGACAGAGCGATGGTAATAGTACGAGCGTGATCAGCCAGCACACGGTAAGCCATATCAATGCCATCTTCATCTTCAGCACCCACTTTACCAGTGTATGGACGGGCTCCTGTGCCCTGGAAAGAATACAGCCAGTTAAGAACCACTTCAACCACAGTATGGACCTTAGAGAGCATAGTTAAGTTGGATCATCACAGCTTATTGGAGTCCAAACAAGTCCCTCAGAAACAAAAAGAAGGGCAAAGAAACTTTAGCCACAGTATTGTAGGGCATTTTACAAGCATTTTACAAAGCCCTGGAGGAGATAAAAAGCTGTCAAAATACCACTGTAGAAAATGGAGGAATTTTATTGGAGCCGTTAGAAGACAAAGTACAATTAAGACATAATCACTTAACAGTCCAGCAGGTTGAGGTCATTATGTACTTTTTCTTACCTTCTGAATAGCATCAAAGTATGGAAGAAAGAGATCAGTGTCATAGTTGGACATCTTGTTCTGCAGAACAGAGACCAACCGCTCAAGGCCCATTCCTGTGTCAATGCTTTTCTTAGGCAGGGGCTTCAGCACCGTCTCGGACTCCCTTTTGAATTGAGAAATTGGAATCAGAATTTAAAAGTACACCAAAAACTATAAAACAATTTAATGTGAACTATGAAAAAGGTGCAGCATATCCATATATCCAGTAATGTAATTACGCTGGGTTTTTATATATATATATATATATTAAATATAATGTATAATATGGAGTCTTTTAACTGAACTGTCAAACTGGAAAAACTGGAAAAACTGTCCTGTATCACAGGGAGTTTCTATTTAAAGCCTATACAAAACAAATAAAGAATTAATAGTATGCATAATAAAACTAAAGTTACTATCAGAAAATAAGGGCCATTTAGATAGAACAGCACCTGTTAAACTGGATGAACACCAGGTTCCAGATCTCCAAAACATTTGGGTCATCCATGTTGACCAGGTGAGAGGCGTCACGCCCCCCAATGCGGTCATAGTGGATCTCACTGCAGGGTCCACAAGGGCCAGTGTCACCCATCTCCCAAAAGTTATCCTTCATATTGCCAGGCAATATACGAGCCTCTGCAACACTGTCAACAGATTCACAATTGTATCAACTGCAATCATATCTAAAGTAACAGGAATGTCATTATACTAACAAGTATGCTGCGTATATATATTGCACAGACTACAGTTCTTTATCTAAAATAAATAAATCAGTCATACTAACCCAAGGTCAATCCAAATCTGTTTGCACTCCAGGTCAGGTTCTAGACCAGCTTCAGCACTTCCACCAAAGTAAGTGACGTACAAACGATCAATGGAAATTCCAAACTCCTGTGTGAGAAGCTCCAAGGCCATTTTACAGGCCAAATGCTGTAAGGAGGGGTGAAAAGCACACACATTCAGACATGCCCAACCAAACACAGGGATAACCCACAAAAACTTAACTAAAATACCTTAAAGTAGTCTCCAAATGACCAGGACCCAAGCATTTCAAAAAATGTATGATGGTACACATCTTTACCAACATCATCCAGGTCATTGTGTTTCCCTCCTGCACGTATGCACTTCTGTGTGTTAGCTGCACGCTTCAGTCTGGCCATTGGGTGAGATGGGTCAATGGTGTTCAGGAAGATGGGCTTGAACTTTAAGAATACAAAAGAATTAGCTTTTTTTCTTCTTTTGGTATAATATGAGTCAAAGTCATCAGTACGAGTACATACTTGGTTCATGCCAGCGTTGGCAAAAAGCAGTGTAGGATCGTCTAGGGGGATGGTGGCTGATGAATGGACATACTGGTGGTCATATCGCTTAAAGAAGTCAATAAACTTCTCACGAATTTGAGATGCACTCAAAGAAGTGTCCATTTTCTGATCTACAGCAAATGCAAAAGAAAAGGCACTTGTGTTGTTACGTGAACTGTAACAGCATATCATCTACTTTATTGGTGGAATACCATTAAAATTTCATATAAAGCCCGAGGAACAATATCCATGACACTAAACACTGAAGATCCTATATCTGTCCCATAGGAACACTCGTAGGGAATGGAAATCACAAAGCCGGTGTCTACTACTCCCTGGGGCTCTGACAAGCGGACAGTAAACACCTCCTGTCCCCATCCTGACTACGAAACCTCCTCATTGGAAACCATATGAATCTGAAACCTTGTTGTGATGAGGTGGAAGTGGCAGCTTTGTGCGTGTTTGCTTCTCTCAAGACGTAAGCTTGTTTTGGAAAGGATGAGGCAGCTAAATTAAATCTTTGTTATTTTGAGTCAGTGGGGGAAATACTGATCGTGCTACTTTGCAAAACACAAATCACAGTCATAGAGAGAACAATATTGAGCCATCACCGGTATTATGCAAAGTTACATCAGCCAACTTGCAGACCAACCTGTCATTAGCAAGCTAGCAGTAAAAATGTTAGCAAGACTGTCTATTTCTCAGTTTCCCCAGACAATCATACTGCAATTTCTGCGTGGCATTATCATCACTGAAACTACTGTCAATAGTTTGTTAAATTTCATCTTAAAGTACTCACAGAAACGGGTTTGGACGGAGAATGGGTGAGTAAAGGCTCCCAGTGACACCGCTCTAGTCCACGCTGCACAACCAAGAGGAAAGCAGAGGGACACGGTACCGCCCCATAGCCTCTGCTGATTGGACAACCCGGACCTCCGCGTCAACAAGACTCCTTCTGATTGGTGGAGACAGACATCAGTTGAAGTCGAGCCCGCCATAGCTATTGTCATAAGTTTACTGGTTTGGCTGATGCAATGAATGGTACTGATTTAAGTTCCTGTTTGACAACTATAATAAGATAATATCAGGATAACATTTTTTCTCTGTTTTTAAACCAAGCACAAATGTATGGACCAGTTTATTGACAGTGTACTATCATTGGTCATATCAATGGCTGAATAAAAAAACAACTAATTTCTGTTGGGGATTTTTTTTCGTTTTTCCTTCAGGTTAGTTCAAATTGTTGCTTTTGACGAGTTTAGCTGCATGTCACGCCATTATGTCATATATATGTCATTATGTGTCATGCCCACGCAAAACACATGAGTGGAACTAAGGCATGCGGCGCAGTTTTCTGGGGGATACTTTTGAGCATTGCACCATTTTGTGCAAGGAAAACACAGGTGAAACATGCCTACAGATACGAAACGTGTGAGAGGCCCGGAGCTTTCCCAGAGCCCGTCTGTATTTCAGCGCAAACCTGAAGCCGCTGGGAGGCTCCCCTCACACGGGGCAAGAGAGGACGGCCGTCAGCGGGACCAGGTCGATGTTCGGCCCGTCTTCGTCCGCTGTGGCCTGGTTAGTCAAGCCAAAGGCTCTGCGTACATGGAGGCTGGGAATACAAAGGTGATATGCTGCGTTTATGGACCAAGAGAGACTGAGCGCAAGGATGAAACGGATATGAAATGTGGAAGGTATTAAATTTCCTTATTCACACTCACTTTGTACCTGTTTTGAAGTATTTCACTAATTTCATAATTGTGTCGTGTTCTTAGGTTGACGGCAGACATGCGCTTTGCTCCGTTCTCCTGTCCAGAAAGGGGCTCTTGGATCCAGGGCAGTCAGGACAAGGACTTCTCTCTGATGGTTCTTGAGAGTCTACAGCCCGCGGTGTGCCTCCACAAGTACCCCCGCTCACAGATCGAGGTCAATGTGATGGTTCTGGAGAATGGCGGGTCAGTTTTGGGCCATGCTGTCACATGTGCGTCTGTGGCCCTCGCAGACGCAGGGATTGAGATGTATGACCTTGTGCTTGGTTGTTCCATGCGTCAGGATGGGGACTCTTTTTTGGTGGACCCCACATATTTGGAGGAGAACCATTGTGGTTCTACTGGTCAAGATAATCAAGGTGGCCTCACTGTTGCCTTTCTCCCCAGTCTGAACCAGATCTCCGGACTGCAGTCTGATGGAGAAATGACTGAAGAGACTTTGACAGCTGGGGTTCGCACCTGTATTGAGGGATGCTATAAACTGTACCCTGTCATCCAGCAAGCTCTAACCAAAGCAGTGCACAAGGCAGCTCCACCACCTCCTGAGAGCTGATGTGTACTTTAAATTCATTGTTTTCTGCTGTGAAGACATTCAGATGTTATATGAAATGTATATTTTCCAACACCATAATTGGCACAATAAGACACATCCACATTTATTACATACATTTACAATATCTTTACATACAAGTTTCAATAAAACTAACAATTTATACAAATTAATTCTGTCAATCTTACTTTTTCTTTCATAGAATAATTATACACTAAGTTCTCATACATCCCACTATTTGACTGATTGTCTGGCAGTGAAATTAGCTGGTTTTAAAGAATATACAGTTTAAATGTTAATACATAATTCTAATAAAGAAAACTGTCTTGCAATACAGACAATATAGCTTATAACTTACACAACATGATGCAAAACCTGAAGAGGCATTTAAGACTATCTCAATAAAGACTAAAACTTCCATTTTCATGCAGCTAATTGGTATAACTGTAGCTCATGTGGGCTTTTGCAGAATGTATCTCATTGTATTGTTTCTTATCATCTGCCCAGCCCATGAATAAATCCTGTTGATTATATAAATATAAAATCTATATAAATACAAAACACCAAATGATCAGACTAACTCAATAATAAAATACACTTTTTCACAATTGCACTTATAAAAAAAAAAAAATAAGGCTTTATGTGTTTTATCAACATAAGTTGTAAACATTAAATATTCAACAACAGCAGAAACAAAGTAACCAAATGGAAGATAAAGGGTCATTAATGTTAACAATTTAATAGAAAAAGCCCAGTATGCCCAGAACAGAGTATCTTTATAAAACCTTTTGTTGACCATGTTATGAAGAAAAACATTGTGATATCTTCCTCACTGAGGGTCCTCCCCGTCTCCTCCCTCCTTGCTCTTTGACTCCTGCTCTGTGTGCTGCCTGTCTCGATGACTTTGAGGGGAGGGGGGCAACAGAGAGGACATGTCCGGACGAGAAACAGAGCTGCTAGAGAGGGGCGATGGTGTGTATAAGTCTCTATCAACAGCAGAGCTGAAGGCGGGTGATGGAGTAGGGTTGGTGGAGGCTATGGATGGCTAGAATAAAAAGAAGACAGCATAACTTTCTACTCTTTGAGCTTTGTGGTAGTGTCCAATGTCTTACCTGTAAGGAGATGCTGGACTTGTTTGACTTTTCTTTTACTTTAGCCAAAGCTCCTTTGAGCCCAGTGGATCGCTCGGTCATCTCCAGAGCTGCTCTTAATAATTTAGGTGTCTCAGCACGAACTGGAGCAGTGGGGACCTGTGGGTTCTCCTTGGGCTCTTCTTTAGGCTCAGGTTTCTTCCCTTTGTTAAGCATCTTCCTGATATTTAAACATGAATCTTTTATCACCGAATGGGATTATAGAAAAGTAAAGCATGCCACTATGTATTTATTGTCTAACCTGGCCTTTTTGCGAAGCAGTTTCTTAGATTCAGGATAGTGAACCAGGATTTCATTAAGATCTCTCTTGTCCAGGATAAACAGATTGGCAAATCCATGAGCAATCACATTGGCTGTGCGCCGGTTTCCCCCACCAACTGCCAGCAAACTGACAGGCAAATACTTAGTTTTAGATTTTGGACATAAACAAATTAAAATGAATGACCGTTTTATGAAGTACCTGATCTCTCCAAAGACAGACCCTGCTCTGAGAGTAACAAACACTGTCTTTCCATCAGGTCCTCCAACCACTTGCACTTCTCCTGCTTTTATAATGTACATCTCTCGGCCCACCTCTCCCTAAAACAAGAAACCAGATACATGCTAGAATGCTAGAATAAGCAATCTAATAATATATATAAAATGTATAAAGATACCTTTTTGCAAACATAATCCCCTGGAAGGTAGACTACAGAGCGCAGACTTTTCAGCATGTCAAATATCATCTGTCTGTCACAACCCTGTCAATAACATGAACACAACAGGGAAAAATATATTGAATTATAATAGTTATCACAAGAACTGTACAAACACTTTTTACAGCTGCAGTACTACACATTTAACACGCATTTAGTTTGAAATACCTGAAAAAGTGGGACTTTGCTCACAATAGAGTAGTTCACATCTATAGCAATATCCATCCGCATTTTATCAGGCAACTGAGTCAGAAGCTCTTGCTCATCTGAAATGGAGAATACCATCATTTAAGCACAACTTACAAATAAGTATATATTATAAACAGAAAAAATGCCAAACAATGATTTAAATCTTAAATTATCAGACATTCCCTTAATAACATAAAGCAGAATGCACATAATAAAACATTAAACAGAAGAAAATGTTCTCACCGAGCATGCCCTGTGACTGCCAGGTGTAGTTGTACCAGGTTTTGACTCGGTTCTGAACATCCTTTGGGATGCGATAGGATGACATGTATTTGATTGTGTTGTCCATACAGGTGCGGTAGTACGTCTGACTAGCTGTAGCTGCACCAACTACATCCCGCATCTGAAACAAATTCACAGTTAAAGTTCTAATTTTCAAATGACACAAAAAAGGTATCCAGAATAATACTGCTGTACTTACTTGCCCTATCATTATAGAGAATGCAAAAACCCCAACAAAGTAGTTAATTAGTTGGAAGACAATCTCAAAGAGGGTGGTGGGATCTGGAAGACCTCCAATGGTGATCAAAGTCTTTACAGCAAAGTAGTAGCAGCGAATGTAACTGTAACATTGGATTAATATTGCATTAAACATGATCGCTACAAATGATTAGAGGTGAATACAAAATTATGAATAACCCACCTGTTTCCTTCACCGTTGTAGACCCACATAGTTGATCCAAGTCCTTTGTAATCTGAGCCCCAGTAGTAGAGACAGGCATTACAGTGGAGACAGTAAAGAAGATATGTTGTGGTACGAATCACCCTGCACAAAACAAAGACATTTGAGTGTCAGCATCCTCGTATTTGAACATTGTGAAAATAAAATTACTATTACAACTGACCTATAGATGTAAGCTTTGGTTAAAATTGCTTCTAGGCGCTCATTGAATACAAAAAATGAGTTGATCTGAAAAAGAGAAAAAATAAATAAATTGTAAACTCATGACTGGAGATTGTAGGGTACATTTCCGTCTAGTCAGCATGTTTAAAGTGCACCAGGTCAGGTCCCAAAAGTGATTTGCAGAGTCACACCTTTAGTAACCTTGGCAACCGAAGCAGAGGGTTGATTCCAGTTTTAAAATAGAAAAGCTCCAGTGGTAACAGACTAATCACATCCAACTGAAATGAAAGAGAAAGTACATTTTATAGATATGTATGTGTAGATTTAGTATTGATTGGGACTTTATGATCACTTACCTTGAAGCACTTTGTTTTCATATAATTCTTCCTCATCTCTGTTTTGTCACACTATATGGAAAAAAAAGAGTTTGTCATTTGAACATGAATTTGAAACTTTTCTGCCATCTGTTTATCTGCGTAAAGATTGTTAGTGAGATAGTTTTTGTTTTATTATTGCATGTCCTGTATTGTATTTAACTCTTCTGTCTCTCCACAGATCTGCAGAGAGACCAGCCTGATCAAGGAGTTCACTCACCACGATGTCCCCTCCACGAACAAACTGCAGGCGTGGTTGGAAAACAGTAATGTCCAAAATATAAATGAGGTCACATATGTAATCGGTCAAGAGCCAGTAGTAAATATTGTCCGGAGTCTGGTATGGAAAAGCCCAGCGCACCGGGATGAACCAAACATTCCAGTTCCACGCCAAAGACACCAGGAACATCCACAGCACATACATCAGGTCTGGGACAGAGAGAGAGAGAGTTTATTACACTGTATTTGTAAATTAAGTTCATTTAAGGACCCATATTAAGTTATTTTCTGATCTACGTTTTAATGTTTCCTAATCAAACACTTGCCTGGAATTGTGTTTTGTTTCTTGCACACGTTTTACACAGATAACCCTGCATATTAAAGCTGAATTAAAGTTCTCCAGATTCCACTTTAGAGCTGAAATTGCCGATTTCAACCGAGCAAAAAGAGAAAGGTCGTTGCTAACTTGAAAATTACCACTACATTAATAGATGGAAAAAAGCATTTGTACCTTTGGAGATGTCAACAGATTAATAATAAAGGATTACTCAAACATGGGTGAATGAAACAAAACAGGTAAGTTTTTGATCAGATACAAACAGGTGATGCTACCAGGCCAAGTTACAGGCCAGATCTTTGGAGAGATAACCCCCCTCATAATAAGAATTTTTGTTTTTCGAGGCATTTCTTTAGCAAAAAAGACATCATTGAATATATGCAAGATGGATAATGATACTGTGGAACATTCCAGATAAAGTAAAAGCATCTCCATGGAAACAAGCAGGTAGTAGACCAGAAAAGTCCCATGGTGCTTCTTTAAGTTAGCTCATTTTCTTCAGCTACACAAATAAAAATAGTCTAAATG
>KN499571.1:0-11877 GCA_000787155.1 Scartelaos histophorus | reverse complement strand
ACCTTCTGGCATAGCCATACAGGCGCCCACCCCTTCCCAAAGTATCAGTATCAAGGGGTGGAAAGAGGAGCTACAGTTACATGGATAAAAAATGTACTTAATTACAAGTAAAAGTACAGCCTACTGCTTCGCTTTATTTAAAGTCTTACTCTGAAATTTTACTTTGCTCCTCTTCAATTTCTTCTTCTTGTGGCACTGGTGGCCTAACCATACAAATACAAATTGCCAATTAGTAAGAGTGAGTTCAACAGGTGTCTTCCAGGAATCAATAACAACATGCAATACATTGAAAACAACACAATATAAATATTTCAAAGAGTAGTTTGGTAATAGACAAAATGTCTCACTTAGAAATTTTACTGTGCTCCTCTTCAGTTTCATCCTCTTGAGCCACTGGCAGCCTGACCATAGCATAAACTGTCAGTGGCAATTCAAGACATGCAAAAGCTTGTGGTAGTTAAACAGAGAAATAAGATCTTACTCAACATCAGGCTCCTCCAGCAGATCTTGGCTGCTCATTGAAAACTTAATAGACTGTCCCTCTGAGGCCATCTGCCTAATGGCCATCTCAGCTGTCTGCCTAGCCACTTCTTCAGCCATACGAGCCATCTCCAGACGCTCCTGCAGCAGCCTGGAGACAGAGCATCATTAAAGATCTGGACAGGTTCACAGAGAAGAACCAAACACACCCACTGCTTTACCGTTCCTCCATTGTAGCCAGAGCCACATCCTCAGCCTCCCTCTTGATGCTTTCGATAAAAGGTGTCCAGCGGCCTGTCTGTGTCTCAGCATCTTCCTGGGAGACTTTGGTGGGACTTGGAGGTGCTTCTGGTGTTGGGGTCTGGTGAGTAGCGGCAGGTGAAGGGGGGGTCAGAGATGTAGCTGGAAGAGCTGCTGTGTTGAGGCTGTGCTCATGCTTCTGCTGACATTCAGTGTCTGACTCCACGTCCTCCAGTACCATGTCAGGCTGCAGTCTGGAGGATGCTACAGGAAAAAAAAGACATGTCTGTACCTGAGATCTACAGCTTGTTATTTGTAATCAAGTATTATTGGCTATTAAAGGTCCTATATAACACAAACTTGACTTTGTGAGCTTTAAACCATGTTAAAGGGTTGTTACCTCCTCAAAACATGCCTAGAAGTGTGTTTTGTTTCATTCACGCATGTTTGAGTTGTCCTTTTTTAGTCTGTCTACATCTCCAAAGCTCAAAATGTCCTCTTCTACCCTGTGATGTCATGAAGCGGTAGTTTCCAAGTTAACAACTCCTTTTTGCTTTAGTTCGGTCGAGGCTGAAAATTCCTGGGCTGAAATCATCCAAATGATTCCAGTGTAGGTGTATGGAGTTTAAAAAACTTGTGTCTAAGAGGTGAACTCAGTCTGAATGTGCAGGATTTGTGTGGTAAACGTGTGATGGAAACAAAACACAATATGGGCCTTTTAAAATGAATGCATTTATGAAAAGTCAAATAGTGAATATTGTCTTGGCATCCATTCAACTTTACACAAATAAATGACTTTATTATACTCCTTATCAATAGTAGAGTACAGGGCTGATGTCAGACTAAAGTGAACTCAGAAGACGAGATGATCCTTGTTTTTCTCAGTGAATTTATTGTTGGCCCAATATCTTTGCATAACATTGACGTGCGTTAGAGAACAAAGAATGACAACCACCAAATTTCCAGGTCACAATTTTCACATTATTTTCAATCGAGTGGAGGTCTTAAAATATTTAAAACATAAGTTTTGTGCAGCCAGGTGAATTCATATATAAATATAGACTTTTCATTCCTATAATTTAAACCTAACATACATTAGGTGGCTGATACAGATTTCCAGGGAAATATTAAGTGAATAGTTGAAAGTAAATAGGATATAAAATGTGTTGTATTTATTTGTATTTCTAATTTTGTAAAATGTAAAAAACACAAACACAGAAGGTTTATGTAGAATTAAATAAAAATAATTGTTATTTGATCTATATGACAGAACTAAAACACTGCAATAAATTAGAATCCACACAGAATGCTGCCTTAAGTTTATAGTTACAGTAAATTATGTTTGGCAATTACTATTTTTTCTGTTATACAGAAAATGTGCAAATGTTCAGAAACACTAAAATATCAGTAACACATTAATACATATCTATCTTACAATGGTAAAGTACATTCACATAAGACTGTATTAAATACAGTAAGGTGAGTTGAAGATATAAATATTCTTGTGCAGCTGCCTAGTTTATGTGCCAACGCCACTAAAATGGAGTTGGTCTTTTTTTGGGAAACGTTGGTCACAGTGTCGTCTTCTCCTGCTGTTTAAGGGGCTCGCAGCACCTTCCCCCCTGAAACAGAAGGAGAAGAGGGACTGAGTTAACCTCCGAATGGGCCACCAAAACACCCAGGAAAACTAGGAACAAAGGACAAAAAATGCTAAATTGTAATTTCAGAAATGCTTTGATCCACTTGATTGAATGACTGTATATTGTGACACTGGAAAAAGGTTTGTACAACAAGCATAAAAATGATAACCAAAACATACCTTTCTGTAGAACCTCCGCCGGAACCTAAGACAAAATACAAGTTAAAATAAAATTATACTTAAACAAATGCTAACATAAGAATTAAATGCAACTTACATCTACACCGTCTTTTGATGTTAAAGCAGGCTGAGGCATCTTCAGTCCAAAGCCTGACACCAACCAGCCAACCACACTATAGGGAGACCAAATGTTACAAATGTGCCTTCATTTTTATGTATTTATTTATCTATTTATCTATTTAAATGGAGCACAAATGTATTAACCTTCCCACTTTGCCCTCAGTATCCAGTGAGATGCCACTTAGAGATTCAGGAGGTGGAGACAAGGCTGCACAAGAACCATTATTAAGTTGGAAAATTATCTGGTGCATCCCTATTTGTGAATTCACAGGTTTTTTTTTTTTCATAAAGGAATTGTTAAATCACTGTTGCACCTACTTTTGTCCAGCGAGGAGGGAGAATTTGAATGTTCAGAAACCACTGTACCAGGTGGAACTGGCTGTGGCAAAATTTGTTTTAACCATTGGCCAACCCTGCAAATAAGCAAAAAGGAAAAAAAAAGAAAACACACATTAGTTTTATATTATATGTTGTTATATACATGATGTCTAAAACTTTTGTATTCTCTTACTTTGGTGGGAATGGACCTGACTGATCATTAACTTCTTCATCGTCTGATACCATCTCCACCACAGGGATGTGAGGTAGGGGTTCAAAATCTGCAAAGATATAAATACAAATAATTAAGGTTTGGCAATATGCAAAACAGAAACAACTCAAGTATTGTTTTAACTATATTTTGTAACACTTTGAACCACCATACCTGGCATTGTTTGCACATCATAAATCTGTGGAAACATGAAATTGATGATGATTTATATGTTATACACACAATACTGGCCCTTATGTTAAACTTGTTGTGTTTCTTGCCTCAGTGTGTTCCTCTGTGTAGACTTCAGGACTTTCTCTGTATTTCTCATCAGGCTGAGGGAGCATATTGTTCAGGCCCTGGGACACCCACCCAAATACTCCTGATCTGTGTAAAAATATTCAAACAGTTATTATTATTTCATTATTTGTATTATTTATTCTATTATTTTATTATTTTTGACACTTACCCCTTTTCACCCTAGAAAAAAAAAAGAAAAATCACAGTTGTTAGCACTAGGAATGTATAATAGTTTAGAAGTGATACTGCAACTAACGCATCAACATTCCCTGGGGGTGTGAAGCTAACTGAAGTCCTGTTATTCAAGTTAAAATTAATCTCTCTGTGATTTCCAGTATCTTATTCTTAAGCTGAGTTTTATTTTAACGCAGCCTTATTCTTAATCTTCTTTATTTTAACACAGTCTAGCCAGAAAGAATGGATTTACTTGGACTTAGCAACAGGTGAGATGATTTATTTTGTTAAACAAGTCTCTCACGCATAAAATTACAGTCACAATTTTTTCTCTCACGCATAAAATTACAGTCACAAATTTTTCACTTTCACCTCTTTGTAGAAAATCAAACACCTAAACAGGACCATAAACGCTTGTATTGATTACAGTCTCCTGAGAATAGTGTTTAGATCCATTTTGTACATGAGTTTTCAGACTATATTAAAACGTTTTGGGGGTTTTTTGTCTATGTGCATGATAAATTGCTGAATATTCCTCCAACACCCCCAGTCTCATGTCACTGAAATCATGAATAACCTTAGTAAGACTGACTCACATCTGCCCTGCTGAGTCGAGGGGATCCAGCCGGCTGTGGCAGTGCACTGACAAAGCCATTGGACAGCCAGCCCAAAACTCCACTCTGATTTTGGCTGGAGCAGATAAACAAATAAGTATAAAAACAGATAAATAAATGAACACACATCACAGTTTTCTTCTGGTGTTTAGCAAGTACAAACGTTTACCTGTCTAAGGAAACTTCATCAGTATTCTTCAGTGGTGGACTCTTTACTGGGGGGGCTGAAACACAACTTAAGTTACAAGAAATTCACGCAAACTGCAAAAATATAAAATTAACACGTCTTACCTTCCTTGGGTTTAGCTGGAATCTTCACCTAAAATGCAAAGTAAAGTGATTTTTCTGTTTAGTTTTCTGGGTTAGCTTTCCACAATGTGATTTAACTGTATTGCTAAGGCTTGTTCTATCGGTTAATGCTAATATCTCATCGTATTTACTAAATTAGTCAGTGTATTTAGCCTATTCAGCTCTATCCATGTGTATTGTAAGGTAAAATGGTAAAATGTCATTTGTCTTACAGGAGCCTTGACAGGTTCTTCTATAACAGGGGCTTCCGGGGGCTGAGGGACCACTTTCACCACCCAGTTAAACATCCTGGTAATCAAACAAAAACGTAAGTATTTCTCATCATCAGACCACCTTGATGAAAATAACCCTTAAACTACACTTAAAGACCTGCTTCATTCAGGTGGAGCATTATCAGTGAATATGAGGTGGTCCATGCATCAATATTTGATTCATTTTGATCAGTCTGAGTCACAAATAAAAATATCTCTAAGAAATATTAACATGAGCCGTGCGTGGCCTGTGTAGTCATAGTCAAAATGACATGTTGGTCAATATCAAAGACGCTTCTGTCTGTATTATGCACAGATCCTATGGTTCAAAAGTCAAAGACAAGCCTGATATCCCAGGGCCTGGCCGTAAGGTGATTTAGTTACCAGGTTATACGGGGTTCAAGCTCTAAGCCAGTTAAACACGAGCACATAAAACCCATGTATGACAAAAGCACGCAAGTTTGTCCCAATTAAGAAAGATGCATGAGAGAAAGTCAATTCCTCAAGGGATAATTATTCATCTGTAATGTGTGCTCCTCTTTGACAGTTTCTCAGCATGTTGCACTAATCCAATAAACCTAGACGCTATGATGAGTTCCTTGAACACAACACACAAATGAGTAATCATTCAAAATAAATTAAATAAAGTTTATCTGTACATTCTACCAAAAATGATTCAACAAAAAGGTTATAATCTTTAAAAAAATCTGGGTCTGGAAGAGTACATCCAAGTTTAACCATGATAACAAATATAAATCATATATAAACTGTAACACAATAGGCATTCTTCACTAGACAAAGCCAAAACTGTTTGAAATTTCAGAAGTGAGTAGCCTACTAAAATAAAGGTCTTTTTAAACCAATGCATTATTGGAGCTAAATTGCATGCTCTTGTTCCTGTCTGCACATCTGATTTTGCTGTGTATTTTATCCTATATTTCCACTCTAAGCATAGTGACTGTGTTGTGGGTGTATGTAGCATGTTTATTCTTACCTGCTGTCCTACAGGTGGTTCGGCATACCGCTGCTGCAGAGCTCCAGAGTGAGACACAGCCACAGGTCTGTCTCCACTACGGCCTCGCTAATAACAGGATTAACCAGCAGCACCTGAAGGTCAGCGGACAATCCTGGTCGTGAGCATTCGCAGATTAGTGACAGAGAAAGCTATCCGACATCACCCATAAACTGCTATCACTGCCCACCTGGAGCCAAGCTACAAGTATTATGTAATACTAGACCTGTCATTCTCAAGACGGCCTTCAGCAAACAATCAAATTAGGATCTTTTAATCACTATCATCAAAGCTTTATTTCCGATATGGCCCATAGAGTCATCGATGGAGAATAAACTTATTTTGCAGTTTAATAGCTGTTTTATTACTTGCATATTTAAGCTTAAAACACAGTGAATAGAAAACAAAAGAAAATGTGTCTAATGTACCTATAATGTCCATAATGTAAGGACAGGGCAGTGTGGATGGAGCTAGAGGGATAAAGAGGAGGAAGTAAGACAGGGTGGCATGAGGCCTAAAAGTGATTAGTGAGATCCAGCAGTGCCCTCGTTAACATGGGCTCACTAAACACTGAACAATTCATGTACTGTTTACAAAACAATACAATGTAAAGCCATCACAGAATTAAATCACAATCATTTAAAACTGTCTTTGTTTTGTTACACAATGTAAGTGAATATTAACCACAAAACAAAATTGTATTGATGAGAGAGATAATGGCCATCATCACACCACCACTGTTGTGGTGCTGTTTAGAGGAATGAGCAGTTTGTGGCACATGAGGCAGGAGGTAGATCTCATAATGAGCTCAAAGGGATAAGCTGGACTACAGGCCTGTGACACACACCCTTCACCCTGAGCACAGGGCTGGAGCAAGAGGGCAGAGGCAAGATACAGAGATGGCCCAATTCCAGTAAACATCTGGAAGAGACACCCCCCTACAGTTAATTTATCTAAATAAAATTTGAATAATCTGACATTTACTGTACACATTTACTATATATAAGGGTTGGAACAAAGTAAGACAGACTCTGTCTGGCCCAGGGACTTAATGTGGCCATCAGAGAAATTTTCCTAGTCCCCCGACTTCCCGATGTTCTGGGCCACATTACCCTGAGAAATTTTTCTCCCAGAGAGGCTTCTGCTGCAAGTTTCTGTTATAACTTCATTAACTAACATGAAAGACAGACCTGACATTAAAGTCCAGGCTGAATCATGGTGTTGGGGCACTTTAAAATCTCTAATAACTGCAACATATTCACGATATTGACCACGGGCCTGTGGTCCTCCTCTTTGGCTTTTAATATGTTGCTGGAAAGTTTGGACACCGCTGGTCTAGATTCCAGAAGAATGCATAGCAACACAAAGCAGGTAGAATCAGGGAGAAAAATGCAAAACACATAATTAACTTTTACAAACTGATTCTTTATGTTTACGTTTATTTCATAATTGATGATTTTGAATAGAGTTTTTTAGAGTGTTCACTCTACATTTACGTTGTAGTCTCAGTAACAGTTCCCTCTTGTGGTTAAAATAGGAAGCACACAATTTACTTCCTGAGAAGACAGAGAATTAAGAGATGTGCGCATGAGCCATCATGTTGCTATTGAGAGGAAAACTTTATTTAAAAGATCGCCCTCTACACATATGTGCAAGCCAGCAAGGCCTCCCAGAACATGCCCTGCATGCTTTAACATGATCATTCTTCAAAATAATTAGAAAGGTATACTTTCCCTCATGGCATTTTATAACCCCCCTATAATTACAAACAAAATACAGGCTGAACAACAACTACAATCTAAGTTTACACATTAGTACAGTGGCTTAAAACTCAGACAGACCTCTCTCAGTGGAGGTGGAAAACTATGGATGGATAAGAACAGCATCCTGCACAGGTTCGGCATTAGTTACCCATTCAACACTTCCTTTCACAAGCAGAGTAATAATACATGTGGAAATACAGTATCAAAAGGATGTGGGGGTAACGGAGGAAGTCAGAGCAGCACCAGAGAAAAGGACTAGGCCCAATGTAGGTCAGGAGGCACGACGCCAGCATGGCCCCTCCCAACTCTCTAATACTCCTCCTTTTCCACTGAATACTCTCCCATTCCTCTATCTGCCCTCTTTTCTTTCCTTCAATCTTTCTCTCAATTCTGTTTTCTTTTTCTCTCCTTCTGCACCACAAAATCAGTAACATGTGGACCTAATGAATAACAGACACAAACCTTACTTTTCAAGTCTTGTACATACATACTTATCACAGGGTTTGCTGTTTAGTGTGTGAACATTCAACACATGAAAATCACTTTTTGTACATGAAGACAGAAAAAGTTTTAAAGAACATAATATCTCCTTAAAAGATGATTTAACTCAAGTCAGTTTAAAGTCATATTTAATCCCAAGCCTGGCAGTGGTCATATATCAAAAAAGTCTGCATTTGGGCCAGTCTGAACAGTGAAGGAGAAGTCTATATGGCCCGTAGTTTAAAAGCAGATGTGCTGGTTGCCATAAATGCACAGATGAGAGATCATGTGACGTGGTGTGTGAGTGGGACGACTGAACGGCCTCAGAGGGAGATGGAGCGGTCATGGGCGCATGCAGCTGCCTCAAATTCCTGCTCTGCTCCCAGGAAGAGCTCCCATGCACAGCTTACCAGTCTAAACAGTACGGACCAAATCGCATTCTCGACTGCATTTGCATGTGCAATTTCTCTCAAGCATGATAGCCAAGCATTTACACTGTGCAACTTTTCTAGTAAAAGGTCCACCGTCTGCTTGTCTCCATGGAGATGTTGTTGCTTTGTTTGGAATGTCCCGGTATGGCATTAAACAAGTCCCTCTTGCAAGTAAGTCAATAAAAACTCATGTTATTGAATAAATGCATCTTGCATCCAAACTGTGAAAGGGGTTGCCTCTGCGCAGATATGACATGTGGCCCTGTGGTATCACCTGCTGTCTCCCAAAAGTCTGCATGGAGAGAAGCAGGTGACGGACCCTTCACCAGAAATGTTACACTGTGGATCTTTAAGATTGCCTATACCAAGTGTACTTATTTTTTTTTAGCTTACATTGGCCATACTACAATTATTTTCCAACAGAATTGCATTTATGTACACTTAAATGTATGCATGATTTACAGCTAAACGAGAAAGAAAAGGCAGTTTGTCAACAGCTACATTCATCTGCACTTTTGGGGCAGCTGAGTTTTTTTTTTTCTGTGGCTCAAACAAATAACAAAAGGTCAAAATTAAGCAGTGGTATTCTAAAAAACAGGAGCAAAGGTGCTTCTGGAAATGTGCATTGTTGACTGCATTATAACACTACGTTATAATTTTACAAAAAAACAAACAAACAAACAAAAAAAAGATATTTTTTCTCAATGTTGGAATATTTGAGAGAAGTCAGAAGAATTAAGGCACAGGGTAAAACGTGCGGATAACCCCCTTTTTCTACTTGTCCTTTCCACAGTGGCACAAAGTGAGTTTACAAAGTCACAGTTTCTTATATTACACCCACTCCTGTAGTGAGCGTTTGCAATGCACCAAAGCCCTAGGCGTCTCTTTGTTCTGCAGAGTCCTGAGGATAGCATAGATCAGTACAAGGATGCACAGGATCAAGACCAGTGGAACAGTCACCATTATCAAAATCAAGACTTGAGAGTGACCATCGGCGGGGGTCACAACCACATCCATCTCTTTGTTCACGTCGTCCTCCTCCACGGGGGCTTCTGGATTCAAAACCACGACCTCTTTGTCATCGTCTCTGTCCCGTTTGCCTTTGTCCTTTTCTGTGGGGTTTTCTGGTTTCACTTCCGGGTCTGGTTTAGGATGTGAGGCCCCAGCACAGCCCATGAAATCTCTGAGGATAGAGCGAGGGAAGCCTGGATCTGCCTCTCCTCGCCCGTTATGGAACCTCCAGTAATTAGCTCCCTTGTAGAAGTACGTGTAGGCTGCAAAATGATAAAAGAGGCTTTAGTCAGCAGCAAAAAGAAGTACTAATTTCAGTCCATCATCAGCAAAAAGTAATTCTTTGATCCCACCAATGACAGCCAGTGTGCAGGAGTTGTAATTGTTTAAAAGCACCTTGCAATAAAAGCAGGCATGCGGCAAAGAGGTCTGCCATGATTACAGGGGTAAATTGAACAGACAACAGGCTGAAACCAATTAGATCATTCAGGAAGCAAGGCTAGTGCCAGAACACAGTCTTAACTTTGTATTTGGCCATTACTGCATTTGTTTATTTACATATTAAACAATGTATCTGCATGAAATAAAGAGGAAATAAAAGTGGTGACAGGCATATGCATCCAAATTAAACTATCTTTGTGCAATAGTTAAAAAATTCAGTGTTTGTCAAATTAAATACAGTGGAATAGTCTAAGAGATCTATCTAGAGACACAGATCCTTAATAAACTGGCAAATAGGATGCAGTAATATATTTCATATATGTGTAATAACTGAAGATTACACACAAAAGCCTATGAAACACTTCTAAAATACAGCTCTAGGACTGTTTGGCTCTGAGGGCAAAACCCAGGAGACACCGGAGAAGTCTGGGTGGATATGGGACGTGAGTGCTTTTAGAGCACACTGCCATAAATCTAATTTCCAAAGGAAGGATGGGCCAACCTTCAAGCCAGAGCCCTTTCCTGTATTCTCTCTCTTTGTCTCCTCGCTCTCCTTGCTCTGCACTCAGTCCTGTTTGGGTCACTGTAAAATGCATGATTTTTTCCTCTGTCCTTTGCACTCCAATACACCCTAATAACCTTTCATTATTTCCTTTGCTCCACCCTTTGCTGGTCATCCTGCAGTCTCCAGCATGGCTACATTTTGTATATAGGTGATTTCCAAGACGAAATTCTACCCAGTTTACTCACATAATTTCTTTTTATTTTTTTAACTACAGTTCCAGCTAGATACAAACATTTAGATTTCACTGTGCATAAGCAAGCCTCTGAGCCTGACCTGTGCATAATAGAAGATCAGTATTAAATAACTTACCACCATCATCACTGAGAAAAGCACCTTTAGGCGATGGAGGAATTTTGCCCCATCTACTGATTGATTTAGGGAAATCTGCATCTGTAGTACGTGTTTCTTCATTATAACGCCAGTACCTGGAAACACAGATGCATAGGTTCAACTCTGTAATGAGTCAAATGTTAAGCAAAAGACATTAAGACCAAGACAAACAATTGGTTTGGAAGATAAACTACTTTGATTATTACTCATTATCATAGCTGAGCTGTGGAGATATGACATTGTATCCTCAAGAAACAAGGCCAGGATGTAAACAACCCCTTCTGGAAATCTGATCATAATTTATGGACTGTTTGTTTTGCTTCAACGTTCTATTTATGTTTTCTTTGTCATTAATGTCGCTATTTCTTTTCCTGGCATAAAAGAGTAATTATAGGTTAGGTGCTGCAAATTCCCTCAAGCTTCAAATTATGTAGAAGCATGTTATATTCATTCTAGTAAACAAACTAGTAGAGGAGGGGGGTAATGTATGGTGGAGAACAGATATGCTTGGTAATGCTCACCGGTTTCCTTTGAAAAAGTATGTGTATTCATTAGGCTCCCACCAAATGGCAGTGTCGATGCCGTGTGTGGGGATGCCTCGCCCGTACACGTGCAAAGGCTGTGGGTATCCTGGCAACACATCAGCCTCACGGAACAACCAGTACTTGTCATCTGCATAGACAATAACAGGCTTATTACTCTGATGTTTTGGGCCCACCACAATAAACAAACTGTAAAGAAAATGAAAAATGAGACATATGGCCCACACTCCCCACAGACCAGAGGCAGAGGACACACTAGTTCAGCATAACGTTTATTTTCCAAGATTCCCCAGTGCAAGTCCAAGTTCTTTTAACACATTTTAATATCCAGCTCCTTTCCACCACCTCTGCCAGTGCACTGCAGAAATATGGTGTAGCCTAATCAAACTAACTTTGAAGAATTTTCTATTAAAATCTAAAACTTTACTTATCATCTAATCAAATGAAATAATAATAATAATAATAA
>KN499569.1:5869-16606 GCA_000787155.1 Scartelaos histophorus | reverse complement strand
AAAGGGCATTATGAACATACCCAAACTGTTCTTGTTGTTTTAGTTCTTATATTATTTGTAATCTTGTAGTTTAATATGAGAATTCAGCCTAACAAAATTGTCATATTAATATAATAAATAAATAAATGGGATTTACTTTGCGTTTCTCTATATAATATAATGTGTAAATGTGTAGGTATCTGCTCTTTGATATTGCAAAAGTCATTATAATCTAATTTTAAGAGTCTGAATTTACGATATTGCAATCCCGCATTTATAAATCAAATAGAAAGAATTAATTTAAAACATAGAAATGATCACAAATGCCTTTTTTCGTCGATGCTCGTAAACTCTCGGAAAAACCTCGCCTCGCCTCGGCTCCGCTTCGTCCTTTTCCGTGCGGGTTCGTGCTTTTCCGGCGCTGCTCCGTGGTGGTGGTGGTTGTTGTTCCCGGTGACGCGGCGGAGGTGTAGCCTGACGCGGGCTCTTACGTGTCGGCCTGAATAAAAGTGGAGCTCGGGGAGGCCTTGGAGCGACCGAGGCGGGAGAGTGTGAGGGTAAGCGCGGAGCAAGAGCAGACACGCAGCGGGCTCGGAGGCTCGCCGCTCGGCCTGTCAAACCTGCCCGTGTCGGTGTGGTTCGGATCGGGAGCGAACAAAGAAATCATGGCGCCTCCGTGCGTTTGGAGCGGATTGGAGGGAGGGGAGGCTGCGCTGTTTTTTGGGGCTCAAAACGGGGAAATAAACGTCAAAAATACCACACCACAATGCTATGAATATTGTCCTTTATAACACTGTTTTCGATTTTAAAAGAGGCGTTGACAAATCATGCGAACAAGCTCTATGATTTTCCATTCATTAAGCTTTTTCTTCTGTTTCTCATGATGTATTTCTATCAGCAATTTTCATTATTTGGCAACTTTGCGCATTGGACAAATTCTTCTTGACAAACACGAGAATTTATTGCATATTTTAACAGTTCAATCCTGCATAACTTTGCTGTGTTACATTGCAATAACATAGTAAGAACTGATGTCAAGGCCCGCTGCGTTGCTTGTGCGTAAAAACGTGCAACCCAAAGCGAAATCGTAAACGAATTCCCGCTGAACGCCGAAGAAAACGAGCCGAATCGCAGTGGAAATTCGTCGGGGTAATGTGTAGTAAAGTGGGCGTTGCCTGACCATGTGGCTCCTCTGCTGTCATCCGAGTGATTTTTGAAAAGCAGAGGGAGAAAACTGCAAAGCCAATCATGCAGCGCACAGGGCCGACGCGCCAGTGAGATCACGGACACCGGAGCAGCCAGGTCCCGATCCCCGGCGAAGGTGAAGTCTCCGCGGGAATCACGGGAGGGGGGGAGAGGTTGGAGGGGAGTCTGGTACATAGATGTGGCGTTGTGTTTGGAAATGACCACGGCGAGGTAGTGGTAAAGTTGTGAATGGGGTGAATGGGACGCGCGCTGTTGTCTTCGTCAGCAGCGATGCGTAATGGGGACGTGATAACAAGAAGCAGCACGGTCGTTGAGTTTCTGCACGCCTGTTTGTATTAGATAGCATTTCATGTGATTCTAAACTCATTTCGTTTATATTATGATTGTTATTTATGTATTAAAGGTGCATTGTGTAACTTTTTCTGGTGGAGGGTCCGTCACCTGCTTGTTTCCGTGGATATGCCACTCCTCTAAACAGTTCTACCTTCCATTTATTAAATTACAAGTGGTTTTATTGCTCTAAAATACCTACAAAAACATGTATTCTGACTGTGGGCTTGGTCTGGTTTGATCCCCATGGAGATAGAAAGGTTTAATGCATTGATGCGGAACATTACAGACAAAGCAATAACATCTCCAACATTTTCTACAAGAAAAGTTACACCATACACCTTTACCACGATCTGAACTTTAGTTGTTGCATATTTTTTGGTCACAAATGCATGTAACTTATACATTTTATCACAGTTTTTGTTTTTAGAATATTTTATAGTAGCAATTCTCAGAAAAAAACAAACCTTTTTGATCCAAGTGGCAATGCCCAGTAGAATTAAACATTTCCTTGTAGCATTTATTCATTATGGTGTTTCTTTTGCTCAAAAATACAATAATTCTTTTTGTGAACAGGGGCGACTCTCCACAGATCTGAACTGTAATGTAGCGTTCTGCCGTAACCTGCGTCTCTCCCTTGTAATAGATGGGTTTAATCTTTACCGTGGAACATTCTAGACAAAGCAATAAAACCATGAAAACAGATCCAGAAATCAGATTATAATCAGATTTTGATTGAAAACTTGGCAAGAAATTCAACTTTAGTTTTACTCCTTATTTAGTCACATTATTTTTAAAAGTTTTAATCTATAATGTGCATGCTGTGAACACATTTTTTTCTTTTTTTAGTTTATTTTATGTATTTGAATTTTTTTCTTAAAGCTTTGAATGTGCAACATACAGTCCCCATATTTACAGAACATGTACATTTAACAAAGAAGGAAAAACAAAATAAGGAGAACAAAAATGTAAAAAAAAAAAATTCAGAGTTAAAAAAAAGGAGAAGGAAGAAGCATATCTTATTTTAATCCTGCCCCCACACTGTACAAAAATGTATCTACATGATATTCAGTGTTTCATTACATTATAGTGTCTTTTTACACATTTTATATTATTTACATGTTCTTCTTTGTCCCTAGTCAAATTCCTACTTGTAGATATCACCATTTCTTAGTAGAATTCTGTTAGATAGAAGACAAAATAAATGTTACACCAATTACAAGCAGTAAATTGGACTGGACTTATTAGATGAATTTATATGCCAAACTAGGATATTTGGAAGCAGATATCCAATCCAGCAACATTTTCAGTGTCAGTGTTGATATCAGATACCAGTATTGGGTCGGTGCATCTCTGAAAATGAAACCACAGCTGATGATGAGTTGATGCTAACTCCTCCATCTCGTGTGTTTCGTTTGAACAGTTCACTCTATGAAGATGGAGGCTGCAGAGGCTCAGCAGGCCGAGACTGCTGTGACCCAAAGCGAAGTACAACAGATCACCCCGGCCCAGATCGCCACTCTGGCCCAGGTAACCCAAACACAGGTCACGCTGCAGGGCTCCACGCTTTATGAGGGGACATGGATTTACATATATCCAATATCTCGGAGTTTGGTCTTAACCATAACCATAACTGCCAACTGCTTAACCTTAAAAGGGACAAAAGTAACATTTATGATATGTATTTACGGTTTTCCCTCGTCATTAGTTTACTCAAAGTTGTATTTTTAATTGCTTCATGCATGTTTGAGTGATCCTGCGCAGCAAAATGTAAGATATAAACACTTAAATCTATCAGAAAATGATTTAAAAGTAGTGAAATTATCTGTCCATGCAGCAAGATTATTGAAAAACTTGACAAGTTATCTTAAAATAAACTACCCCAAACTAGTTAACCCAACAAAGAAATAGTAAGTCGATAAAAATCTTCAACAAGATGAATAACCTGATATAAGTTTTAAAATCTTGGCCAAATCAGAGAAATTTGCAGTGTGTATGGTCCTGCAGTCGAGATGTGAGTGCCCAGAGAATTTCTGTATTTCCCTAATTCCTATATTTTTCATTATTAGGCTGTTTTAGTTCATTATTGCCGTTTACAATGAACAAAATGTAAATTCATGTAAAAGATATTGTAGTTTATAGCTTATGTCCACTTTAACCCTCACCTAAAGGGCCATTTTGGTTGCTATTGTTTTCTCCCCGTGTTCTGGAAGGTGTGACACGACTTTGTGTCTTCGTGTTCGATTTTGAAGCCGCTGCTCCTCCTGTTTGTGGAGTCAGTGTCAGATCAGAACCAGCAAACATCAGCAGCCCTACAATAAAACAGCATAAGGGGCAGAGGAGTGACGGACACAGAGATGCAAGATACAAACTCAGGATATAGAGAAAATAAAGACTTTATTACTCACCTCTCGTAAAGTGGTGAATTTAAAGTGAATTTAAATTTAAAGTCTCATCCACATGCTCCATAGAAATTATCCTCCGCAAATAATGACATCCAGTCCACAAAACGGCACTATTAATCCAGTTTGAAGTGTTCTTTGAAAGTCAAAAGGTGAACGTAGATCCTCATGTGTCTGTTTCCATCTACAAAGTGCACAGATCGAGGTGAAGATGCAGATTAGCGACAGTGACTCTTCTTCCTGTGGACTTTATCTCTAATCTTTTATGCTTTAAAAATCATATATCTGAAGTATTGCACCACATTTCACAAATTATAATCACAGAGTTTTGTCTTGAAGTGCAGAGATGTGAACTTTGAACACTTCAGAGTCTCAGAGCGGTGGTTTTACTGTAGACAGGAAACAGCTGACGCCATCGCGCTCACAACTTTATATCCTGTGGTCCGCAGACAGATCCCACTGAGGTGTTTAAAATCAGAGATTTTAAGTCTCATAAGATTCTCCTTGTGTCTGTGGTGTGTGCTTTTTGATGCACTTTTAAAAATTGTTTAAGGCTGAAAAATCCTTTAGTGTGTAGCGGTCTTAAATTCACTTGTGCATTAATGTTTTGAATGGTTGCAGGTGACACTGTCCCAGGGCCATGTCTCCTCGGCGGGACCCACAGTGACTCTGGTGCAGCTTCCAAACGGACAAACGGTCCAGGTGCACGGAGTGATCCAGACCGCCCAGCCCTCCGTCATCCAGAGCCCACAGGTGCAGGCTGTACAGGTGAGACAGGTGCAGAGCTGAGACAGGTGCAGGTCCGTACAGAGACATTAGGGCCAGAATCCTTTAGTCATTCATTATGATTAAATGGAGTCTAAGTCAACCAAATTGTGTATTGTTTGGATAATTATTTTATTTAGATTTTAAGGATTTATTTGGGACAACAACAGAAAGCAGTTGGTGAGTGAGTTAGCTGAAGATTGAAAATTTGGTATCTTTTGGTGTTTATGCGCAAAAGGCAGAGTTTAATCTATTTATATAAGTGTTATAAATGTTGTTTTTGCATGAACTGCTGAGCAGTTCTAGTTCTGTGAGTCCAGTTTCCGTGTACATGCATGTTTCTTGTTCCCACTTGCCCCTTTCTTTTTTTATTTAGTAGGTGTATTTAGTAAAAGTTCCAATACTTTTAAATAGTTCTGTCAACCTTTGTGTAGTTAATAATAATAATACACTGAACTTAAATGGCGCTTTTTGGACACTCAAAGACGCTTTACAAATACAAAAGGAAGTAACGCTGTAGAAAACGAGTGAGGAATTCCAGCTTGAGCAGGTGAGTTTGTAGTTGGGTTTTGAAGTGCTGCAGTGAGTTCAAGTTCCTGGTGAATTGAGTGAGTTCCTGAGGGAGGGGGTGGCGGCAGCGACGGCTTGGGTCCCCCCAAAGTCCGGTGCTTTATCCTGATGAGAGGAGTGAGGAGGTTTGTGAAAAAGGGAAGTGCCAGGTCATAGAGGGACTGATGAGGAGGAGCTTGTGTTGGATGTGGTTTTGTACGGGGAGGCAGTGGAGTTGCTTGAGGACAGGAGTGATGTGGTCTCTGGAGCGGGTGTGGGTGAGGAGGTCAGCGGAGTTCTGGTCTGGATGTATTGCAGTTGTTGAACGTGAGGACAGAACAGAAGACGGGCAATGTTGCGGAGATGGAAAAAAACAGTCACAGTCAGCAGAAAAATTGCATCCCTGAAAATACTTCCCGTTTGTGCCCAGATCTCGACGATAGCGGAGAGCGAGGATTCACAGGAGTCAGTGGACAGCGTGACCGACTCACAGAAACGCAGAGAGATCTTGTCCAGACGCCCCTCCTACAGGTCAGCAGGGGTATTACAACAGGAGTTCACACCTGCAAAAAAAAAATAATTAACTAATATTTGCTTTGTTTATTTCATCATTTTTTATTCGTTAAAGGATTTAAAGGTCCTGTGCTTAGGGATGGGCGAAATGAAATGAGATCTTGAGGTCTGCACCAAACAAAAATGGGCGTTCCCAGTAAGGTCTCAAAATGAGGCGTGCATCATGAACAAGGCAGTCACGTGATGAGATCTCGTTCAGAGGTGTTGACGTCACCCACGTCCAGCACTTTGAATTTTATACAGGCCTTCACAAATAACCAATGTGTTAGATGAAATAATGTAGACTAAAAACACGGCACAATTTGGTTGTAATGTGTGAAAAGTAACAGCAGGTGGCAGCAAACTGGGATCTCATTACTGAATCATATTTTAAATCGTTTGGCTGTGAGGTCTCATCATCTCATGCGACCTCATTTTGCTCATCCCTACCTGTGCCCCCTTTTCCCCCATGTATTTGAGCAACATTTGTCTTGCCCTATTACAAATATATGGTATAAACAACTCTTGAGGTCAAAATATGTCTGCTGTGTGCTTTTTTTAAATACAATTAGTAAATATCCAATAACTGAAGAAAAAGAAGTGTACTTTAGCATGCTGGTTGCTGTTAGCTTTACCATCATAGCAAAACTCTGCTCTGGCCTCTTAAGATTTGTGAAAAGATCTTATAAACTCATCTCTTTGAATCATTACGATGCTCACAATCCATAATGTAGGTGAGGAATAACTTTGGACAGCTGCAAACCGTTGAAACCAGTTTTTCTTGTTCTTAAGAAAGTAAAAATCAAGAGAAAAAGTTAGTTCTGTACTTTTAGCCTCCACATAATGTCACAAACATTAGGTAAATACTGTGATACTGATATCTGTGCTGTTATAGTATACCAATCCTCTGTGTGTTGGTTTTACAGAAAAATCCTGAATGATCTTTCGTCCGATGCTCCCGCTGTGCCCCGTATCGAGGAGGAGAAGGCTGAGGAAGACTCTGCTTCTGCTGCGGCCGCCACGCCCGCTATCACCACGGTGACGGTGCCCACGCCCATTTACCAGACCAGCAGCGGGCAGTACAGTAGGTTTACACGAGGGGAAATGTTCAAATGTACAAGGGCTGGCTAATAGGGAGTGGGGTTAAAAAAAATCCAGGAAATTATCGAATTGCCTTTTTTATTTTGCACTGTGTAACTTTTCTGGTGGAGGTTTCGCTACCTGCTTGTCTCCTTGAAGATGTTAATTCCTGGAATGCTCTATTGTGGGTTGTATTGAGGATTTTCCAAGTAAGGAGAAATACAGCGACTGTTTGTCCGTTTTCAAGTGTTGCTCATGAATAACACCAGCCCCCTCTTCCACAGCTCCCTACGTAGAAACTCCTCTTCCTGCCTCCACTTTACCATAGAAATCGTGCTTGTTCACAGCCAGTGTGCATTCAAAATTGCTGAATGAATTGCTGTCCAAAACTAATTTATCTTCAGTGCATCAGTTTTTAGACCCCTTGTTTGCTTCAGTGGCGCCATCGCTTGAAGAAATCTCCTTAGTTTGGCTTCGCTCCTTTTCCCCTCCTATACTTCCTTCACGGACCTCAAAAACTGAATTCTTGTCTGTCATTACAACAAACTTTGTGCAAACTGCGAGGAAGTTACAGTTGGAAAAAGCCTCTAAGAACCGCTGTGTAAACGCCGTCTTGTGTCTGTGGAGTGCGTAAGAGCCAAATGTAAACCATATAATCCCAGTGCCGGCGAGTCAGACAGCCTCATTTTCTATTTGCTGATGTTTATCTAGCCCCACCACGTCCACAGTGGATGGATTTCACTTAATAATAATTAAAAGGCTGCCGCATCTCTATAATGCTGTTTTGAACTTTCTTTGACAATTTGAAACAACAACAACAAAAATCCTCCACACAACCTTTAAAGTTATATATCTAAATCATCTAAAGCCTTCATTTGTTATTAAACTGGCCGATGTGCCTCTGTTGTCTTCACACAAGTCGTCACTAGGTGCTGTCTATGTTACTGCTGTCTGATAGTTGCCACACGGACCTCAAAAACTGAATTCTTGTCTGTCATTACAACAAACTTTGTGCAAACTGCGAGGAAGTTACAGTTGGAAAAAGCCTCTAAGAACCGCTGTGTAAACGCCGTCTTGTGTCTGTGGAGTGCGTAAGAGCCAAATGTAAACCATATAATCCCAGTGCCGGCGAGTCAGACAGCCTCATTTTCTATTTGCTGATGTTTATCTAGCCCCACCACGTCCACAGTGGATGGATTTCACTTAATAATAATTAAAAGGCTGCCGCATCTCTATAATGCTGTTTTGAACTTTCTTTGACAATTTGAAACAACAACAACAAAAATCCTCCACACAACCTTTAAAGTTATATATCTAAATCATCTAAAGCCTTCATTTGTTATTAAACTGGCCGATGTGCCTCTGTTGTCTTCACACAAGTCGTCACTAGGTGCTGTCTATGTTACTGCTGTCTGATAGTTGCCAGCTTTGGCCTGACAGAAGAAGACCAGAAAGTACAGGGCTAGTTCCATTGGCGTCTAAGCTGCTAGCTCCTTAAGCCAAACCCGGATGTGCGTCACCGTCTACCACGATGAGGACAGTCCAGATAGTGCACTGAGGTAGGAAGGAGTTAGCAAAAAAGAGCCTGTATGGTTACTTTTATAGCACTTTTGACATAGGAACCTCAAGAACTTCCTAACCACTGCCAATCTCGGCATGCGTTGAAAGTTTAATTGCCTCAGACATTATACAAAATAAATACCTGGACAAACACAACTTTACTGTATATAAGGGTGAAAATAAAAGCCTTTAGGCCATCACAGCTTCACGTATTTTATTTGGAGACTTTATACATTGTCTACAAACTTAAAACCACATGACTAATTTGCCTAAACTCAGCTGATGAACCGTGTAAGCTTCACACGGACTAAGAGACATTTGGTGGAATATTTGTTGAATATTTGTTGCTGCTGATGGGGAGTCTGGGAGAATATATTTCTCCTCTTCTGAGCGTGGATGTGTGTCGAGGTGTTGCAGGTCGTTCATGTTTACAGATCCTACAGTCTGTGAGGTTTATTGCAGATCCTTCATATTCAGCAGCAGCAGCATCGTCTCTCATGAGCAAACACTCGGGTCATTTCTGTGCACCGTCATGCTGAAATTTTCATTAAAACAAGTGCAGTAGAGGAGAATAAGAAGCGCTTATTATAGTCCATTTGGTGGGCGTTGTAGTTTTTTAATAAACATCTGGATTGCCATGCGATTTCTCCATTGTTCTCACGGCTGGTTTGGACGGTCAGATTCTCCAAATGCAGGGGAAGCTCTTTGTCCTCTCTGATTATCTGATCTTATGGTTCTTCTCATGAGCTCCGAAGATAAAGGGTTTAGGAGTTAGGAACTTTGGCTGTAAGTATTTGGAACTAGCCCAGGTGAGGAGAGGGTTTCACATCTGCCATCTACTGGTAAAAAATCTAATAAGCTTCCTGATTACAGAATTTGTTTCTCAAAAATCTTGAAGGCTTGCCTGTCCACAGAACTGTAACTTGACCTGGTGCTGTACCTGCATGGAGATGAATACGTTTTTAAGTTTAATGTTGTACTGTGCAACATTCTAGGAAAAGCGATGACAGATTCTCCACTAGAAAAGTTGCACAGTTCATCTTTAATAGTCTGTCCTTTATTTATAGTTTAGCCCCTTGAGAGTTAATGGGTCATTTTCTAAAGGGACGTGTTGACCGTAAAAGAATTTACATTCACACAAACAGTAACATTAAATGAAAATATGTAAATTCATCTTTCAGTAATAATAATGTTAATAAATTCAACAAAAAATATTTCTTTGAACAAAATATGTAAAAAAAAAATATTTTCAAATATATTTACCCAAACATTTTTAACTTGTGAGGAATTGTCCTTTCTCAAAGACTCAAAGAAGGATGTGGTTTTCTCTTTATTTTAATGTTGCCTCGAGGCCAAAACTAAAGTCTGTTTTTGTAATGGATATTTCCCAAAGCCCTGGAGCAGATTCTTTAGAGCTCATTTACTTCTCTCCTGTTTCAAAGTGTGACAGGGGGAGGAGCTGAGTTTGAACTGGTGCTGAGTTATAGTCAATAGAAGACACGATCAAAAAAGAAAAACAGTCGTATGTTTATTTGGTTTGACCCCTCTCCTTGTCTCTCTCTTTCTCTCACCTCCCCCTCTTTCTTCAACCCTCTTCTTTTTCTGTCTCTTCCTCTGTCCCCTCTCCCTCTGCTTTGCCCCTTTCAGTTGCCATCACTCAGGGCGGGGCCATACAGCTGGCGAACAATGGCACCGATGGAGTTCAGGGCATCCAGACTCTGACCACAGCCCAGCCCGGAGCCACCATCCTGCAGTACGCCCAGACCAGCGACGGGCAGCAGATCCTGGTGCCCAGCAACCAGGTCGTAGTGCAAGGTCAGACACAAGTCCACAGTTATTTGTATCATTCAGCAATTGGCTCTATTCACGCACTATTCAACTTCCGACGGGTTCTTTTTGTGGTACTAAACAAAATCTAGGAAAAATGAGCAAATGGCCCAGTTTTCTTCCTCTCCATGTCTTTGTAGTGTTCTGTTGTGTTCGGTTACTTAACAGTTACAAACACACATGCACAGTCGGTAGAGCCCAGTGTCGGGAAATACACCCGAAGTTGTAATTGCTTCTTTCCAAACATCTTTCTGGTTTGTAATGCAAGCGTGACTAGAGCCTATTTAAGACGAGCAGATATGTTAACAGGTAAATAATACGTAATAATACGTAAATATTTATTTTATTGGAACTACTCAAACGATGCAACACAAAGCAAAAATAAAGCTCCTCATCTGGACAGAGACATCAGAATCACATACACGCTGCGTCAGGTGTTTCTTTCTAACATTTTTCTTCTGGTGAGCTCCTTTACAAAACAAAAAAA
>KN499568.1:1612-26140 GCA_000787155.1 Scartelaos histophorus | reverse complement strand
CGCGGAGGCAGACGTGGTTTAGCTGCTCTTCACTCAACAGACGCATGCGCATAGCTCAAACCGACGGACACAACGGCTTCTCCTCCACCCAGTTGACTGGTGGAATGAATGAGTGAGCAGGTACTGGACAGCCCGGCCGATGTCCCGCCCTCCAGGCATATACCTCATCGTGATTAGTTCATTCAGCGCCGCACGCAACAAGTGTAATTCATATCAATCTTGCGGGCCGCACTTATATTAATCTTTCATATTAAGACGGGGGCCGCAAATTATCATACCGGGGGCCACATTTTCACAATTTCAAAGGTGAAACACACACAACATTAGGGTTAGAGTTTGCTCCGATGAAGTTCGAAGGGTCAAAACACCTTGACATGATTTTAACTTTATCTGCCATGCTGTATTAAAGGCTTTTAATTATTTTGTACTTTTTAGATTGCCTCCACTTTTTCAACTTTGCATCTGAGACTTGTCCTCTGCTGACTTTTTAGAGTAGATGTTTTGCATTGCTATGTGAAGCACTTTGGAAACAGTTTGGTTTATAAAATGTGCTATACAAATAAAGTTGGATTGGATTGGATTGTCCCTACACTGCAGAGCACCAAAAGGACAATTCTGCACAATCTCTACAGATCTAAGTAGCACTCCTCCCCCCTAGTTTTGCAACATAGGTATGTATTTACTTTTTCTAACAATTCACACTGTTATGTCTTTTATTTGACTTGTCTCAGCAAACAGCAACAAACATAATGGGTAGAGCTAAGATCGGGCCTAAAAAATCCAGCCCGACCCGCCCCGCGGGTATTAAAGCCCGACCTGAGCCCGACCAATTCACTTGATTTGCAGGCCCGAGCCCAAAGCAAACCCGAAAAGGGTTTGAAAATTGGGCCATAAACGACATCAGCAGTACGTCCTTAAGACTCTAGCGTGGCACTTTAAGAGAGAAGCAGAGAGACAAAGAAGAACAATAACAGGTGGATAATAGACAGAGACAGGAAGGAGTTCTTTGAATTGTCATTGTAAGAGTTTAGTACAGTACGTGTTGTGATGAGGCCACTTCTGTTTTTTTTTGCAAACCACAGTCTCTCGTGGCCAAAACTATTCACGGCCTCGAAACGCCTCAGCGCACTGTGATGTTTGGGTAGCAACATCACAGTGAGTTGTGACAAGATCAAATCAAAAATCAAATAAATGGGAAAAGATATATAAAATTTGTTGGAATCATCATTATTATTGCCACTAAGTACTGAAAATGGTCTAAGTTCCTGACAGCAAAAGTCCACGCACGTATCTGTGATGGCCTGCTTAGCGCGAAGAGGGGCGTTTTTTGAAACAAATGATAATATAGATGTTTGACTATCATCAATTTTGCCAGTACAGCTGTTCAAATGCCTGCTCAGCGTCGAGGTGCCAGTCTTTTTACTCTGGTATGCAAGCAAAGCGCCACATTGTTACATTCGGCGAAGCCAACGCAAGTTCCTGTAGCCTCTTCAATTATCAATTTGAAGCTTTTCCACACCTCACTCTTACCGCCGGTGTGTGTTTGTCTTTTCAGTTCTCCTGACTTTAGTTTGTCCTTAATTTCTTGATCCTCCATATTGATGTAAGGTCAAAAAAGATGCAGACTTGCGGAGGGGAAGATTATTAAGAGGGCGGCGTTCACGTGCGCAGAGCAAACTCTGGCTCTGCGCTCCTGTTTAGAAGTTAAATAGTAATTACAGCGCCTTCTTTGTTTTGTCCAAATTATTTATTTTAAAACAAGTATTCTATAGTTTAGTATCCACACATCATTTTAGTATACATTTTTATAAACATATATTTATTATAAAAAGTCAGCGAGAGAGAAGCCCGACCCGACCCGAACGTAATGATTGACATTTTAGGCCCGACCCGGGTTAGGCTCGGGTTGGGCTCGGGTTGGGCTCGGGCTAGGGCTTAAGATCTTAGCTCTAATAATGGGACCATGCTCATTGTTGTTATAGTTGCCCTTAAAAAAACAACAATAATACTGCAAAAATACTACAAAATAAAATGCAGTATTGAGGTATGTTCTTGCTAGTGTTTTTGACAATATATTTGAGGAGCAGGGGAACTGAGAGCAAAGTGTGGAGGTATTGACAGACACACAAAAGTAGAATAACACCATTGTAAGTCCAGAGGCAGAAGACATTTTCCCCTGTTGGCTGTACAGTAAACATAGCTCAATATATGTTTGTCTTTTATTGCAGTGGGCGCTGATTAAATTGAGCTGGGGAATCTATAGCACACCAGGGGTACATTTCACATTGTGTCTTTGTGGTGATCTCAAATAGACAGCGGTGTTATGTTCCTATGGAGGAACAGGCTCTGACCTTTTAATGGGCAAGTGTGTGGGAGACAAGTTGTTAAAGTTCAGACAAGCCTTGGCCTTCTCTTCAGGCGATAATAACAACGGGCTGCTTTGCTGTAAGTGGATATACAAAAACAAAACATACAAAATGGGGGATTACGCAGGTTAGAGCTCTCACCTCTGGACTCCAGTGGACAGATTTACTGAGAATGGAGATAGACAAGAGTGAGTGATGAGAACCTGGTATGTAAAGTAAGAGCTGTTTATTTACTGCATGGAAATTATGGTCTTGATTGTTGTTTTAATTGATACTTTGCATTGACATCATGCTGGGGGGGTTCTATATATGTGTGTATGCTGGATTGTTCATCAATTACCATGGTGATACAATGCACATTAATGAAAACAGACAAAAAAGGTCTTAAAATAGTATGAAACTCAAGAAAAAAGACACAAAGGATTTAAACAGCACATTTTCAGAAGTGTGTGGTCAATACAAGAGGTTGTGGTCTTCTTTAAGAGTTTGATTTTCAACAAATGGTGAGAGCGGGAATTGAAAAACTGTTGGCTAATTTGAGTGGGACTTGTTAAATAGCACAAATCAGCTTCAGTGTTGTGGATCTAACTAACTCAGTTCTTTATGTTTGGCTGTGTTAAAATGAAACTCTAGAGTCTCTGACAAAACTATGCCTCTAGTTAGCATCCAAGGAATGTTGATGAAATCAGCTGCAAAATATCAATATTTAAACAAAACAATTCACGTTTAAAAATACTCACATTTCCATCAGAAACTGAGCAAATGCAGGTGCACTATGTCACTTTTTGGTTTGGGGTCCATCACCTGCTGACTATGAGCAGGGTTACTTCTCCACAGGTCTTTTTTGGTTTTCATTAGAACAGAAAGACTTAATAACATACTGTGAAAAATTCCAGACAAAACAATAACACAGAGAAAAGCATTTGATGAACCCTCTACCTGAAAAGTTATACAATATTGTCCTCATAGAAAAAAAGTCCCCTCAAAGACTCCAATCAGGGAGGTGTTGGTAAATAAACCCATCATTTTCTTCAGACAACTCCACTTTTTTAACTTAAAAAAACATTTACCTCATTTACCAAGATTGATCCACTGACAAATAAATCCTTATAAACTACCACCAAAGTTGTTCATAGACATAGTACAGGTATAATGTAACTGCTGTGTAATGCTAATGCCTCTAGCTATTTCCAAAATGACACAGTGGCCCTTTAGTTAACATAGCCACTCGCATATACTCTTAATGACTCAAGGCTGGCCCCATAACTGCTATTGCTCTTCACTGAAAACAAATGTGGATCCATTATCCAGATGCTTTAGAGACCACCACAATAATTCAAACTGTTTACCCTCTCAAATCTCTCCTATTACCCCTTTATGCATCTCCACAAACAAATGGGGCCTCGTGATGCCGATTGCCTTAATGGTACAGTTATCTCATCTCCATAGGGGAGCTGGACACTGCAGACACATCCGCACTAATGAGAAATATTTTAGCCACTGCACCAAATAGGGACGACCACAAAGAGAGAAAAGCAGTATTTTCTGAACGTAAGTCAATTCAGAAGGCAAGGCTATGTGTTTCTATGGTGACGCTATGATTTCATGGGGGTCAATTCAAAAAGGAGTGAAAACAATCCAAGGTACATGATTTGATAGTCAGATTTCCGATTTCCAGTCTCAGTATTTTTAGCACTGAGGAGTTAATCAGTATGCAGTAATGCCTAATTATCAGTGGTTGAAGCATGTGATTTAGAGTTCAGATTTTGCAGGAATAAATACACATTTTTGTATTCAAGTGTCTCTTGTTGAGGTTCATGAAACAATATTGAATGCTATTCTGATTTTGTTTGTGAAATATGGATTATTTTGAGTCCAGGCTGAAACAAAACATTGTACGTCTCAGTTACATTTGCATAGGTACATTTGAATTTTAAATAAATTGTACTTTTCTTTTACATTTACTCAGTTACATTTACTTTTTGAATAAATTGTACTTGTCTAGCGGCGTACTTTAACTCATGTTGCTGTACCGTCAGACATGATTTTGTTTTTCTGATTTATTTATTTATTTGACAGGGACAATGCAATCAGGTGTAGTTACAAAACAAAGCGCGCAGCTGATGGGATGCATATAGAGTGTAGCAGATGCTAATTTTCAACTCCTGTCTCTGGTTGAGCTTGTTCTTTTGTTACATTCTTTGAAAATATATTTTGTGCATTATTTAATGTTTTGTCCCTCTGATTACATTAACTTCAAATTATAATTGTTTATAATGTGTATAATGTTACATCCCGACCGTTATTTTACGCTACTCTTACTTGAGTAGTGGTTTTCCCAAATACTTTTTACTTGACTTATTTCTTGGAACACTATTTTCACTATGATTTGTTTTCCCCGAGTTCAGTGAGGTTTGACCCGACTTTGTGTCTTCATGTTTGTGGTATCAGTTTGACTCTGAGCTGCTCTGTCAGATCATAACCAACAAACATCAGCAACGCTACGACTGCAGCTGCTAAAACAGAGCGTTAGGAGCAGATGGAGGGACGGACACAGAGATGCAAGATACAAACTCGGGATATAGCGAAAATAAAGACTTGACCTCTCGTAAAGTGGTACATTTAAAGTGCAGCATCTCATCTACATTAGAAATTGTTCTCCGCAAATAATGACATCCAGCCCACAAAAATTCACATTTAATCTAGTTTGAGGCATTCTTTGAAAGTAAAAAGGCGTGTATTTGTTTACCTCCACGGTGCATGGATTGAGGTGAAACTGCAGATTAGCGATAGTGACTCTACTTCCTCTGGACTTTCCAATCTTTTATGCTTTATGAATCATGTATCTGAAGTATTGCACCACATTTCACAAACAATAATAACACAGTTTTGACTTGTATCTAAACTAGATGTGCAGTGCTCTGATCTTTTGAACAGTTAAGAGTCTTAAAGCAAATGTTTTTTTAATGTAGACATTAAACAGCAGACAGGATCAAGCTCACAACTTTATAGCCTGTTTTATGCAGCCATATCCCACTACAGTCTTTGCAATCAGAGGTTTTAAGTCTCATAAGGTTCTCCTCCTGTCTGTGGTGTGCGCTTTTTGCTGCACATTTAAAAATTATTTAAGACCAAAAATTCCTGTAGTGTGTGCCGATCTTTACTTGAATAAAATTTTGTTTACTCTACTCTCCTCTGGTATGAATCCAGTCTTCAAACAGCAATCACAGACATTAAAGAAGTTGTAACATAACATTGCACCCCTCTGTGTGGATATAGGCCGTTACCATAGCAGCGGGTCATTATGTCTATGTATATCTATGCAATATTGGAGCAGTTTGCAGAGCCATTAACAGTGTGGTAATATTGGATTTCCTGGTCTCGTATGCAGAGAGGGACAGTTTGTGTGGCCTCAAATGTCAAACAACAGTTGGAGGCAGTTTTTCCATCTGTTGGCTCTGAAATTCAAGGCTTTAATGACTACATCACAGCCAAGAATTCAATATTTCCTGTTTTTTTAATAGCTATTGAAAAAACAGGATTTGTTGGTAAACCATAACAGTCTTTACATTTTTTTTGTCAAGTTTGAATGTGGTGTGTCATGAGAAGCCATTAGGAAAGATAAGCAGCCATGTTAGCCCCAGGGCAGCTGTATCGACATTAGCTTGTATCACCATAAGGGCTGTGTAATTAATCCAGTTTTAATTAAGATCGAGGTTGGGTCCATTCTAAAAGTCAATAATCAGCTTGGATCTTTTAACCAAGAAGTCTACAGCCAGTCCTTGGTCAATATAAGCAAGTGTTTTTTTAGTTTGGATAAAAATCTTTCACAATTTGACAGTGTTAAAGATGCATTTTGCAACTTTTCTAGAAGAGGATGTGCCAAAGGCTTGTCTGTTATTGCTTTGTTTGGAATGTTTCACATTGTGGCATTAAAGCTATCTTAATGGACACCAAACCTGACCAAGTTGCAGGTCAGGTCTGTAAAGAGGCATTAGTGCTCTTTGGCATTAGTTTGTTTGTTTTTCTAGGTATTTTTGAGCTATAAAACCACCTGTATATGTATTGAATAAATGTAAAGTAGAACAGTTTAATGTCATACTGTGGAACATTCTAGGCAGATTAATGACATATGAAACCAGCAAGCAAATAGTTATATAGTGCACCAAAAATTTGCAATGGTTATTTCCTTATTTAACAATAAACAATATAAAAGCACTCTAGATAAAATGTAGGTGCCGGAAAAGGCAAAAATACCGAAAAGGGCTTATATTAAAGCCTTATGAATACATTAAAATTGAATATTGTAGTTGTGCATTACTAAAAAAAAATACATTTGCACAGTTTAGATAAAATGCATTTAATTCAGACATGGATTAAAATGCAATGCAACATCCACAATTGAATGATTATCAAACATTATCATGAAATATCAAACATTTCCTCAAGCTCCTTCCTTTTTCCCGTTTCTAAAATGCCGTCACTAACCAGATGTGAAAACTGACTCCATAATTTACAGACTTTCTTTTACAATTTTAAGGAAAGCCAATTTTATTTAAAAAAGAAAATAAATTATCATAATCACTCAATATGCGTACATTTTTACTATATTGCCTAGACCTAATTATATCTTATTACTATAGGGAATTAATATGCAATCAAAGCCTCTGTGAGTGCACTATGAATCTAATTAGTTTTATTATATTTGATACCTGTGGGTGATTTTGTGCCATAAAATCACACCAGCAAATCAAAAGACAAATTATTTTCGATTACGTAAACTAGTCAGTGCTCTCACTTCAACTTTCAATTCAACTGAAATATCCCTCCTCACCTGACATGAGCTCACTGTCTATTTCAGGACCACACTTCAAAGCATCATTTAGAGATTATGTCACCTCAGCTAAATCATCAATTTCATGTTCATTTCTAGTAGGAGGTTGGTGCTCATGAGGTTTGGATGGGAGCGGAGCATGTCTAAAATCCCAGTCAGATGCTCACCGTCGGGGTACAGTGCGATGTCACAGTGCCTCTACTAGTATGTGAAACCAAGTGATTACGGGGTGCATCTTGTGCCTGGACAGTCAAACGACAGAGAGAGGTGGTGGGGTTGTGGAGGAGAGAGTCTTATTCTGCACATCCACACTCAGGTAATCCCACCCTCGCTGGAATAAGAAGATTATCACCGAGGGCGAAGAACAGAGAGCTACAGGTTTGTGAAGTGGCATCAAGATTAGAGTTTAGAGCTGCAGATGAAAAGAGACACACACACACACACACGCACGCACGCACGCACGCACGCACGCACACACACACACACACACACACACACACACACACACCCACACACACAGGAGGTTTACTGCAATCTTGGTTCATCATGAGGAAAGTTCAGTGATATCAAGGAAAGTTTAAGATATTTTATGTTTGGTTTCAGATTTATAATAGTGATAATGGAGAAGATAAGAATTCAACCATCATATACTCTATACTATATTTACTACTATTTAAAGACGCGCTATGTAACCTTTCTGGTAAGGGTCCACATCCTGCATGTTTCCATAGAGCTGTTCCTGCATGACTTGTAATGTTCCTCAGTATGGCATTTTCTTATATTTATTGAATTACAAGAGTTTTATTGCTGAAAAAATTCTTTAAAACATCTGCCCTGTACCATGGTGGTTTGATACCATCTTGTACAGTATTATTTTATTTTATTTTTTATTATTTCAACCTTTTGACGTTAGGATACTCACCTTTTGTTTACAGTGCTTAATGGTGTATATAAGTATAGATAGACACTGCACATTGTAAAAGCTGTGAAACACTGAGTGAATAATGACACACACACACACACACACACACACACACACACACACACACACGCACACACACACACACACCCACACACACAGGAGGTTTACTGCAATCTTGGTTCATCATGAGGAAAGTTCAGTGATATCAAGGAAAGTTTAAGATATTTTATGTTTGGTTTCAGATTTATAATAGTGATAATGGAGAAGATAAGAATTCAACCATCATATACTCTATACTATATTTACTACTATTTAAAGACGCGCTATGTAACCTTTCTGGTAAGGGTCCACATCCTGCATGTTTCCATAGAGCTGTTCCTGCATGACTTGTAATGTTCCTCAGTATGGCATTTTCTTATATTTATTGAATTACAAGAGTTTTATTGCTGAAAAAATTCTTTAAAACATCTGCCCTGTACCATGGTGGTTTGATACCATCTTGTACAGTATTATTTTATTTTATTTTTTATTATTTCAACCTTATGACAGACGTTAGGATACTCACCTTTTGTTTACAGTGCTTAATGGTGTATATAAGTATAGATAGACACTGCACATTGTAAAAGCTGTGAAACACTGAGTGAATAATGTCATCTCTGAGTAAACACTGTTTATTAAAGCAGAATTAAAAGTCTTTGTAAGTCCCTGTGATTTTTATGTGTATTTTCATGATGTTTGAAGTGTTCGTTGTCTCTTTGTGCTGTCTCTGTGCAGAAAACCAGCCTTTCAATATGGCTGATGCGACCTGAAGAGAGTTCTCCTGGAAAACAATGGCTCTTTTCATTAGATTTGGCAACATTATTTGTGTTTTAGATGAAGTATAATCACCTAATCATCTGATTTCAATAAAAAAGAAAGAAGAAGAAAAAAACACACTCACACTTCTGAGTCTATTCCCTGACAGTGTGTCCTTATACGGGAGCTGTAGGGGGAGCTCTATTGCTGAAGTTTACATACTCAAAATTAACCCTTTAGGATTTAATGTTTGTTACCACTCATAATGTCACACATACATGATAAAAGTTAAAACAAGACATGAATATCATCAGCCTATAATACTCAACCATACAACAGTACAGTATAATTCTTCATGCGCCTTCTATATTTCTAGATGATTTTAATGTGATTTTGCCATTTTATCTCAAACTGGAGAGGAAAGAAGAAAAACAGTATGGGATATAGTTATAATTATTGCTAGAACTTATAATCACGATGTAGTCACAAAGCAGTAAATATTCATGCAGTCTTGATAATGAGAGGCAGGTTAATCTTGCTGATGGCACTGGAGTTTCATGTGGGCAGATGCCACAGTACAAGACTCATTAAACTTTCATCCACAGGAAATTATCTGTAAATCACTGTTATGATTCATGCATATTTAAACAGACCTCGTAAACCCAGGGCTGCCAGTCTACCAAGAATATGTCCACTCCTCCCTGTGTGATTATAAATGTGAAAGCTGCAAGGCACTATCCGTCACTCCACTGTCAGACGGCCCTCCTCACACACAGAATAGAAACATGATAAATATTCTTGTACGTGGCATCTGGCTTTTCACTACAGTCAATATCAGATAAACCTTTATTAGGAAAATGACAGGGGCAAACAAATTAACAGGGCTTTATTGAGGGCAGGTTTGATGTCTATTACACCCCAGACACCTCCATAAAGGTTAAGGATGAGGAAAGCTATAGCAGAGACTGTAATATTAATGGGACAGTGAAGCTAACAGGAAGGAAACAGGTTTAAAAACATGTTCTTCATACATGTACTGTCATTTTTGCTGTAAGTAATGATGTTATATTTTACCACCTTACCATCTGATCTTACCTTATCATGCTACAACATTGTTCATTTATACTGTATTGTTGACTGAGATATGATGACACAATCCTAATATATTTTGAGGGATTAATATTAAATGTATATTAGATTTTACTTTTTACATTTTCTCCCCAAACTGCAATAGTATCTTCTTGATTTTGATGCTTTCTAATATTTCAAGCACCATTTCAGTCCAATAACAATCACATGAAATAACCTCTGTGATAACAAACTTCTAAACTGCAAGGTACAAGGTTACTTTATTGGTAAAAGGTACTTTTTATCAGTTGATTCTTTGACAAACGCACATCTGCACAGTGCAAGAGCATCCCATTAGAAATAATACATTAAAACAAGACTAAAAATATGGCATATGTGCAAAGGGGCATAAATAAATAAGATAAATATAATAAAATCACTTATTCTGGGCACTGGTGGCTGCTGGAACAAAGGTGCTTTTGTAGCGCTTGGTTTTCAGCCACATTTTCAGTATATTTGGTTTTCTGGGATTTTTACAGCAATTTGACACAAGGTAATATGTGTAATTTTACTTTAACACCACAAAGCTTTTACTCCCAGCCTCTGGTGAGATTATCTGAGATGGAGAGATAATAGAATAGACCACACAAGATGGATATTTTTAATTTAAAGGTGCACTGCAGAACATTTCTAGTGGATGGTTTGTACCTGCTTGTCTCCATGGACATGTTATTGCTTTGCCTGGGATGTTTCATGGTATAACTTTAAACATTTCCATCTAGAATTGATTCATTTTGGGTGTTTCTATTGCTCAAAAATTAAATAATTCCTTCTGTGAATATCAGTGACAGTCCACAGATATGTATTGTAATAGTGTAATGCTGAAACCTGCTTGGGTCCCTTGTGACAGGCAGGTTTAATATAGACCATGGAACATTCTAGACAAAAACAAACAATACTAACATTCCCATGACCCTCCAGCAGAAAAGTTTTGCAGTGCACCTTTAAAGTAACTTGAGAAAAGGATGTCTGTGTAATCCCTCAGTCGTCAAGGTAAGCCAAAGAAAAACAGTCACGCTATATGTAACTTTTCTATAGAGATTGCCTATAGAGATGTATATTTCTCCACCTCTATGGAGTCATGCATGTCATGTGGTATGTGTCATGTGGTATGTGTCATGTGGTATGTGTCATGTGGTATGTGTCATGTGGTAACATTAATAAAAATGCTTGTAATCACAGAATATATCAGTTTAACGCCGTATTGTGGAATATTCCATCCAAAGTAGTAACATCTCCAAGAACAAAACTCAAGTTGATAATGGTATCAACCCTTAACTGGTTCGGTTCACTTGAGAATATGTTTACGATTTATCTGGAAATCTTAAAGGGCTCATGTTATGCTTTTTAAAATATATATTATGTATGGGGTCCACTTTAAAAACATACCTGGAGGTCTGTTTTTTTTAAATTCAGAAACACACAAACCCTGTATATGTAGGCAGAGCTCTTCTCTCAAACAGAAACACTCCACTGCATTTTTAAAGTCTATAAACCTTCACTACAATCATGGTTAATTTTATTCTCTCTGCTGATTTAAAGATAAAAAGGTAGCTGTTAACTTGAAAATACCACTTCATGACATTACTAGGTGGAAGACAGCAGTTTAAGCTTTGAGGATGTAGACAGATTAATAATAAGGGGTTACTCAAAGATGTGTGAATGAAACAAAACACAACTTCATGTATATTTTTGATGAGGTAAGACCGTTAATTCCTTCAAATAAACACTCATCAGTATTTGAATATTAAAAGCTAAATAGCTAACTATATTTGTGGCACTTACTTTTTCCATAACGTCAGTCAACTTTGATGGTACATATTATTATTTTGTGCAGCTCCCTCAGCACAAATCCTCATAAATCAATGGCAATAAGTTTCAGTGGTTTGGGGACAAGAGGGTCAAGTCTATGCGTGAGTTGGAAACTATTTATTTTTCCGTGGTAACCTTCAGTGTCAGATGTACTTAAGATATGCCTCTGCTGCACTCACTAAGTCAACAAGCTTATGCGCAAGAAAGTTTGAGAGCTGTTCTTCCATATGGGCAATGTTAGGCAAAGTTCAGTTATAGCTGCTATCCAGATGGCTCTATCATTATTAAACCGTACACTCCACTGTTTTGTTATAACATCAGGCTTTGTATTCTGCTTGGAAACCTACAAATCACGTTATTTTACAATTACACCAATCAGGCATAAAATTAGACCCTCTCTAGTCTCTGCATACTGTATTTTTTATATGTATTTTCCTCTTAAAAAGGCAATAGTCAGTGCAGTTCTAGTGTATTATCAAGAAACATATTGAAGCTGAGCGCATCGCTTTCGAACCGTGAAAGGACTAAGAAGGTAGTTAAATCTATCTTGCTTGACAGAGGTGGGTAGTATAGCCAAAGGTAAGAGTAATGCCACAAAGTACAAAGTAGAGGTCCAAGAAATTACTCAAGTAAGAATAAAAAAGCATTTGGGAAAAGAACTACATTCATAATCAGACTGGCGGACTGCCCATGTTGTATTCTCACATATCACCACGATGTATATGTTAGTGCAGTCTGATAGTGTGTGTCAGCTTTGGCACGACACAAGACCAGAAAGAACAGGTGAACAAAGGACAGGGCATAACATATACTGTGTAATTTGAAGTTAAATGGGTAGTTCGGATTTTTTTACATGAATCTGTGTGGCATCCCCATCAACAGTGTCGTGCATAAACAGTGACTTAACTCCGACAGCGTCCGTGAGCCGAGTTCTTGCCCGGTTTTGGTGCTGACGAAAGTAGTCTGCCAAGTCAGCTGGGGTCGTGAAAATAAAACGTTTTTCTTCTCAAAAGAGTATGTGTTCAAAAGAGTAATACATTTACATCACAAAACTGTTGTCGACAAAGAAGTTAAACCTCATAATCATTTAGCGCTACTTTCTCTCCGTGTGTCACTGCGCTGTTGCCAGGTGAAAGTCAGTCCTATTTTACTGTGTTTATGGCTTAGAAAGTTAACGGCAACATGTCTGACTATGATACTGGTAACTTACACAAGCTTATATACTTATCACTCTAGCTCTCATGTTAGCTCTCACGTTAGCTCAGTCTGAGCACGTAAACACTGCCACAACTGAAAAAAGTGTTGGATTTGTGCACGGCTTTCTGCTTGCAACAGCGCACAGTGATACTAACAGAGAGAAAATAGCACGAAACAACAGCGCACAGTGATACTAACAGAGAGAGAGAGAGAAAATAGCACGAAATAGTTATGAAGTCTGACTTTTTGTAATGCAAGTGTAGCACTCTTTTGAACACATATTGTTTTGAGAAGAAAAACACTTTATTTTCCTGACCCCAGCCAACTTGTCGGACTACTTTCATCTGCACCAAAACAGGGCTCACGGGACGCTGTCGGGGCTAATAAACTGAACTATCCTTTTAATGTAATTCGAAGGAGAAAAGATTAAATAATGCACAAAATCTGGTATTTGAGATGAGAAAATATGTTTGCTCTGCTGGATTTGAAAGTATGCTGCTCAAATAAGTACACTATTTTAAAAACGTTGATCAAGAAAATGCAACTGAGTAAATAAATAGTAGAAATGAAACAAAGTGGATGGCCAGTGTGCAGTAAATCAGCTATCTGCTTAAACAATATACAACAACACGCATGGTTCTTCTTACAAGATTTTGATCAATTAAATGTTTCACAATATATCGAGACAACACACATTTATCTGATTTTGTCACAAAGTTCTGCTTTTACAACACCTTTGAATGACCAGCCTTTGGGGTATTGTACCTTTTATTTTGTTATCATTAAAGGAGAGAGGATGGAAAAGTAAAACAGCTCTACAGCCATAAACTGCACTGGACCATCAGTGCAATAAAAGCAGACAGGGGAAGTTACACCACTGCACATAAAACTGAAGCTTAAGGTTTTTTGTGACCAAGCTGTGCTGTGGTAAATGTGATAGAAGCAAGAATGGAAGATTTGAACTGAAGTATTTCAATGGTTAGAAATGGGGAATGAAAGAATAAACAGAAACATGACTGTAAAAATGTTAAAGGCACTGTACCTCATTTTTATTCTCTTAAAACGTGAAAAACCCAACTAGTCCATTTTAAACAATTTGCAGTCATCCACAGACATTCTTCATTTGCCTTATACATTCTGACCAAAGTGGAGTTTTAATTAATGCGAACGACTAGCATGCTAATGTACACTTCCTGAATACCGCACCATACAACACTTTATAATTCAATGCAGATTGTTCACAGCTAACATATTTTGACCTCCAGAACTGCTTATAGATTATATCTGAACTGGGGAAATCATATTTTGTTCAGATACATGGAAAAAAGGTGTACAGGGCGATTAATTACAGAAACAAATTAGCAGCGTTAATCTTTTTGCAAATGTTCTAATATCAAACAGGATACAAGCCAAATGTCCAGATAACCTCGTTGTTCTTCACACTCGCCTGGATCCATTATTTGCTAAAACCAGTGTTCCCCAAACAACACAGAGCTCATTATGAGACAGTATGTGGTTTGCTCTGTGGGTCAGTGAATCATTTTTAGATTTGCTGACAATGGCGTCGACGGATCAGTGGACATCTGGATCATCAAATACAGTATGTCTGTGGTTTATGCCTCCACTTTCAGTTTACAGAAGATGCAAACTGGGCACTCTGAGACACGCTTAGTGATATCATTTACTTATAATGCTCAAATTTGCACTGTCAGTAAAACTACATTGCTGTATAAAGATGTGCAGTCATTTGCAAGATCAGAGAAAGTATGGTGGTTTATGTTTAAATACTATATGTTATTTGCAATTTCAATATGTTTAAGATATATTTGATTCCAACAGGCAATATATTACATTTCATCTTTTGATTTCCTTCTTCTTTCCTCCTATCATGTATTATAATATTTTTTGTACATTCACTGTGCACATTCCTGCATAAATAACAAGCCACTGCAGTGTGCTACGTGACTGGCATGTGAATTAAACAATGTGACAAAAAAGAAACAGGAACTAAAGTACTAAAAGTACTAAATGAAGGCCAAAGGACACATTTAAAATATATGTATAGATTTTTTTTTTAATTATTGGGTGTAAAGCGTGATGTTTGGAGGTGCTTCAGCGATGTTGATGCCGGGGCCCCCTCCTCTGCTCCTCCACGGCTGGATTGCGGCTGGATTGCTGTGGCCTTTGACTTTCACAGAGCTTCAGGAGACACAGCTCTTCTTGTGTTGAGGAGAGTTCAGAAGAGGATGCATGCACCTTTCTGGACAGTTTGGAAAGTGGTTTGTGTCTCCATTGTAGGTTTTTTAAGTTTGTCTTTCAACTTCTCGTGGGCTTTACTGGTGTGGGCCAGCTCTTGTTTGAGCTGGACATTGTCTCTTACTGTGTTGTTATACAGACACCTTGTTTCCTTATACGCACCAAACTGGTTTTCTAGCTCTTTCTCTTTTTTTCAGGAGAGTTGCTTTGAGCTCTTTCAACTCGTCTTTTTCGTTCATCTTTTCCCAGACTCTTTTGGAGTTGACAAGCTCCTGTTTGAGTTGGAATTCCATCAGGATTTGTAAATAACAATTATGCAACATTTAAGTTCTCCATCTCAAGCAGTAAGGCTGTTCAAGATTATAAACCTGAAGGTAATGAAAAGATAACTAACTACATATGAGTCAGTAAGGGTTAATACATCACATTAGATGGCCGTTCTGAAAAGTGCGTATTAACACCAATTCTGTCATATCACAAAACACAAAAGTATTTAAAGTTTTGCTGAAGTATGAGTCATTATTGTTGTTGAAACAAATAATGAATAATGAAGTTTGATACGCTGCTGGTATTCACATGTTAAGTACAAATGGGAGGATGCAGCACTATACTAATTCGACGGTGTAACAATAGAGGATGAAACAATACACTTTTTCTACTGAGAGAATGGTTTGCCCATCCAGGAAAATCCATGGAGTTTGAAAAGTCAGTTTCTGGCATTTGCTCTCAAGAGTGCCATGTTTTCTTCAGATCTCTGTCTTTTTCTCTCTCTCTGTTTATATAGTTAGTTTCTTGCAATGGGCTCTATTCACACTTACGTCACAAACCAGGAAGACGTTTGTAAACAGGCGGTGACAACTCCTGGTGAACTCTTTGAGGTAGTAGGTCTGACAAAATCTAAGAAAAATTAGAAAATATCCCAGTTTTCTTCAGTGATACATACTCTGGTAGCCAACAAGTACTTTTCTACAAAGAACTTGAAGCCTTTCTTCAGTTTTGAGCTGCCTGTATGTGACATTGAAGATGTGATTAGAGTTAATTCCCCCATGTAAAGCTTTGGCAGGTTATGAAGACTGCTGCTAAAGCGCTGCTCAATGCATGATCTGATCATATTTCAGTGGGTTTTATCACAGTCAGTAGGTGAGCCCAGTGTTGGTAACTACACCAGAAGTTGTCATTGCATGTTTCCAAACGTCTTCCTGGTTTGTGCCAAATTTTCTTCAACTCTCTCTCTCTCGCTCTCTCTCTCTCTCTCGCTCTCTCTCTCTCTCTCGCTCTCCATCTGTTTGTCTCATGGTCGTTCTGCCTCTCCTTCTCTCTGTGTGTCACTCTCTGTCTCTCTCTCTCTGTTTTTGTGTTTATCTCTCTTTCTCTCTCTCTGTTTGTCTCGTTGTCTTTTTTTCTCTCTCTGTGTGTCACTTCTCTGCCTCTCTTTCTCTCTCTATGTTTCTTCCTCTGTGTCTATGTCTCTCTCTTTTTGCCTCTCTCTGTTTCTGGGGTTGTCTCTCTCTCTCTCTGTCTGTCTATCTTTTTATCTTTCTGCTTCTCTTTCTCTCTCTCTGTGTGTCACTCTCTGCCTCTCTTTGTCTTTCCGCCTCTCTCTCTGTCTCTGTGTGTCTGAGTGTGTCTGTCTCTGTCTCTGTGTGTTTGTGTGTCTCTCCCTCTGTCTCTTTCTGTCTCTCTCCATCTCTCTCTCTCTCTCTCTCTCTGTTTTCTCTCCAAAATCCCCCTCTCACACCTGTTCATATTTACTGATCACAGCCACATTTCAAACCAGTTTTAGCATCTTGAGCCTCCGTAAACTGTCCCAGAGCAGTTTGTGTTGTTGTGGTTTTGATCAGTCCCTCTTATCAGCACCGGTCCCCGCTCAGACCGCTGGGGGGGCCGCACGGGGGGGGCTGCCAGTGGCTCTAAACGCTGCACATCAGTCACTGCATGCCCCACTTTCACTCTTCATCTGCACTTCACAAGACTGGCCCACTCCTCAGGCTACATGTGGTCCAGTCCCAGGGCTAACCACTCCAATTACAAATCCCATGAATCTCATTTTAACCTGAAAAGAGCCCAAGCAAAGAAGTTTTCAATAGTTTTAGCGGGGAAAGTACACATCAACACATAGTAATTGTAGTATTTTGTAATGAGGTATTGCATAGGTTACATACATCAATGAAAATATATCTTTGAGCAAGCTTATAATCAGGGACAGTCATTTTGCCACACATTTAAATGTCCTATAATACACAAAATGGATTAATGCGAGCTTCAAGACTTGTTAGAATGTTGTTATCTCATCACAAACATATCAGTTGCACTTTTTGATGTCATGTAGTGGTAGTTTTCATGTGAACAGATACCTTTTGCCTTTTGTTCAGTAGAGATTGGCAATTCCACGGCTGAAATCATCCAAATGATTCTAATGTAGATGTATGGAGTTTAAAAACACAGAGAAGCACTTCATCTATTACCACATGACGTCACAAGGTGGAACAGAACATTTTCAGTTTTAGAGAAGCCTAAATATACACTGTTTATGTGTTAAACATTTGTGAATGACACAAAACACAACTCCAGGTACTCCATGTGAACTTAAAGCTGCACTTAGTAGCAGGTTTACCTCTCAGATGAGATGCTTATTTGTCCACATCATCCCATCTACCTCCATGGAGACACATAGACACCGGGTCAGAAAGCATGTTTTTCATAAATGTTTTAAGCAATAAAAATACCTGAACTGAATAAATGTAAGATAAGTTTATACTGTGAAATATTTCAGGAAATGAATTACAACTCCATGGAAAGAAGCTGCAGAGGAACGCACGCAATAAAAGTTACATAGTGCAGCTTTAAGTCAGTGATAGTTAAAGCACAATCTATCCATATGTTGTTATTATCAGAAGAGAAGATTTTTTAAGCTTGTTTTTGAGTATTTAAGTATTTTGTTTTATAGTTTGATCAATGTATAGATCTAAAGTACAAAACGTTCTATCAATACTTAATAGCGATATTGGATGTTGAAAAGAAGCAAAAACTCTTTTGTTCTGAGAAGAGAGCCATGCGACCATGCCTCCAAGAGAGTACACGCTGAAAGAAATCATATTTTATAATATGCATAACTATAATATTTTATATTATAGTTATGCAGGTCCTATTCAAACAATGGGAAGTATCAGTGACAGCACAGAAACAAGGAGACATGTATCATGAAGATTTCAAAAAGTATCTCATTTGTGATTCATCTGCTGAAGGAACTGAGTGCAATTAAACAAATAAAACTCATAAATAAGATAATAGTTGGGATAAAATATTCATCTGTCAGCTCTGCGGCAGTGAAAACTTCCACCGAGATCTTTGAAGAAGTTTCTTTTCAAAAAGTCAAACCTCTGGAGAGGCTTAAATCATATAGGCCTTTGCAACTTGGTTACAATTCACTTGGGACAAATAGAACAGAAAAATGTGCAATGACATAATGATAATAATGAAATGACTTCTAAAAGAAAGTTTAGGAGGCTGAAGGACAAAAAAAGAGCATAGAATAAGACTGAGTGAGCTTGTTTCTTGCTAATAATGCCATGCTAAGTTAACGTGTTAGCATAAAGAATGATGGTGTATCGATTTTTAAAAACTGTCTCCATTTGGGGGCCACAAATAAAATCTTGCTTAAGGCCTGTAAATGACTTGGGAACTGGGACTCTACCGGGTAAATAAGGACATCTGGTCACCCTAATCTAGTAAGAATTATAATTTTGGTCATGTCAGGTTTTTTTCCTTTAATTTTGCTAGTGGCTTAAAAGCTCATGTATGTCCTCCCATTACCCTGAAACTATCCAGAATACAATGTTTCTGGAAATGGCTACAGTTTAATGAAGATGAGTTTTGTGCCCACATAACAGTGGGGATAAATGTGCTGGTCTCTGTCTGCTTTAGATCCTGGGGTTTTAGGGTTCAAGGATTTTTCAAATAAAATGGTCTGAAAGTTACAAAGAGTGCATTAGCCACAGCAGCTCTGTGGCATTTCCAGGAGCAAAGTGCTGTGGTGGATTAGAGCTTTTAGATGGAAATTTCCAAGAATTTGTAATCAGTTTGAGGAAACATTTATTTATTTATTTATTTTAAGAAACACAGTACAAAAAAGTCTCCATTCTCTTCTTTTAAACATATTATACACAAAATCAATTTCACAGTGCTGTAAAATGCATAATTTTCAAAGGTTGATCAGGTCAAAACAGAAAAGTTACACAGTGCCTCTGTAAAGATGGATATGTTTGTAAAATGAAGTGAAACAGTTATTTTGGAGTGTTTAAGTCAACAGACACAACAGAAGAATATATATGTAATTGTAGTACAAATATTTTCAACAAATTTATTCAGTAGATACAAATTTGATTTCATTTTTGCTTGATACCTCTCAATATTTCTGTGTGTCTAGTTTAGTGTATTATTTCAATGTATTAGTTTATTTATTAGTGACAATGTACATAAAAGCATTTACTTCCCTGGACAGGTTGATGTCATAAATGGTGCACATGCCAATAAAATACAAACTATATTAATGCAATAATTTATCCAAAAATCCAAAAATAAAACTATAGTCCCGTTCACTCTCAGTCACCACACCCCACACACTATACATACAGTTCATGTTGCTAGTACAAAGCATGTGAATGTGTCTTATATGTCAGTGTCTCCAAAAAGTTAACAAATAACCATCTTAAAAAGCTTATAGAAGATTTATGCAAGAATAAAAAGAAGCGGGAGACAGCAACAACGATGATGACTTTTAAATGGGATCCAAATCTAACAGAAAATCCTTCAAACACTGTAAAATTTTCAAGCAAATCTACATAACTATTGGATAGCACAAAAATAGTACATGAGTATCTGTCATTTCCTTGTTACTATTGGCTTCCATACTGTATTGTGAAATCTTGTAAATCTTTAAATGTGTGTTGTAGTAGCAGAGCGTCAGATCCGGAGAGAGGAACACATTGCGCACAAATGTACACAGTAATGGAAGCCTCTTGGGAGGTTCTTACATGCTGACACAATGGCTCGTACACACTGCTGTTGTAGTAAACACTAATTGGACCTACTCATAAAAACATAATAGGACACCTTAAAATTACCTGTCAAAAATCTATAAGTGCTACCTGGGTATACACAATCCAGCAGTTTGTATACCTTGTTATTGTTATTGTAAGAAGCAGTGCATTTCTGTTTCAAATGCTTCTGTCAATACTGCGAAAGCCAGATAACAACGAAAGCCATTACTGCTTCAGATAATGGACACAGGTACTGGACATTGCATAGTCAGAGCTATTGTTTGGGAGGCATGTGCAAAATGGGGACAAAGCAATAGTGAGGCACAGAGAAAGGGGATTTTAACACCTGCTTTCTCGTGAAACACTGTGGAGAGATCGACCTGACAGGAGCTGTGCAGAAATGAAACCTACGGAAATGGAAACTACTGTGCTTTCTCTATGCGATTTTGATTTAAATCTACCATCTGCAAGTTTATTTGATTATTTGTCACCAGTAGATGGAAGATGTGAACCCCCCCCCGACAGACTATATAGTCAGACTATAGACTGTATAAAGAAGTGGACTAAGGGAGGGTGATGATATCCATTGCGTCTGGCTCCAGTTAAAATGAAACTCATGATTTTAATGGTTTTAGGAGTGAATTTAGAGCATAGTTTTACATTAGAATTATTAATTTATTAACAGACAAAATAGTTGAGGTTAATACGAACATATTAAGACCAAAAAGAAGAGGCTTACTGCAGGAGTTACAGAGAAAGAGGTCAATTGGAAACAGTGGAGCTGGAAGCGCTCCGATGCTCACTTCCTGTTTGGGAAAAAAAAACAGCTAAATATAGATGTATGTACTATATGTACATTTTCTGGTGAGAGGTGTTGGTGTCCACTACCTGCCTGTCTCCATAGAAGTTATTGTTTTGCCTGGAATATGTCACATTATGGCATTAAATTGGTCTGCCTTGCATTTATCAACTTACTTATCTATATAGAGTTTAAATAAATAAATATGCATTCTTTCTGTGGGTGGGCTTGCTTCTCCAGATCTGACCTGTAACTTGAAAAATATAGAAAAGTTACATTATGCATGTCTCCAACATGATAGTACACGTCAGATAGAAAAAATGTGTTTATAAAACAAAGATAAGAATAAAGATCTAAAGTATAGCTATTTGATTAATATATTCACATAGACACTACAACAGAAATTTATAGTGCTTCACTGTAAGACCTGAACAACTACCAAATGACTGCCACCTTCAAACAGCATTTTATATTTTAATTTTGTAGCCCATTTTTAAACACTACAGAACAAGAAATCCCACAGCTGTTGTTGCTGCTGTGACTGTAGCTTTTCCACAGGACTGATTTAAAAAAGGATTTATTGAGAACATTTGAACTCAGTGTACTTTTTGAGCAAAAAAAAACATTTCTTAAATATTATCTGGAGAACAGCTTTGCCAAACACTATCTTTTTATACTAAAAAAACACTTTTCAAAGCAGGATGTTAGTGTCTTTTTCTGGGGGCTCTTCATGTACTTTAAATAGTATTCATTGTTTTGCTATGAAGGACATCTCTCTCTTCTTGCTCGGATCAAAACCATTAAGGTCGTCGAATCAAGCTGGAACTAATGCATCACCACTCACTGGCATCTAATATCACTTAACATTGAGGTGCCCTTCGCAACACAGGCCCATAGCAGCCCGCCCACTCAGCAGATATAAGGGCCTCTTCATATACTAATGAGAATTATATGCACACAACATAAATATGCAACTTTAGTGTAATTGTTTGTTTTGCATTAAGCCATTCAGTTTTAACCACTGAGTTGATTGCATTTTTTCATGTTTACATTATTGAATGTGCTTTACTATATAACTTTTCTGGACGGTCCATCACTTGATTGTTTTGTGTTATAGCTCTGCCTGGAATGTTCAGTGTGGCATCAAACTGCTCATATCTCCATGGAGACAAAAGGGAGGCTTCATTATAGGCTGAGTTACAGGTCTGATCTGTGCTAAGAATGACTGTTTTCAGAGAGAGAGAGAGAGAGAGAGAGATTTTATTGACATTGCACTTCTCAGTCGCATTTGTGTCTCAGTTAAAGGTTTAACAGAAGGACTGGTCAGGTAGGGTCAGCAGATCTGTGTCAGTTTGAGGAGAGGAAGAGCCAAAAGTGTCCCTCCTCAGTGTCCTGCAGCATCACAGTAATATTCAGGGAGGAGCCAGATGAACACAACAGGAAAGGCCTTGTTGTTACTCTGCTTTGCTGTTTCAATTTGTTATGGAATGACTAATTCCCTTAAAGTGTTTCCTCTGGAAGGTCTCATGCTGCCAAGTATGGTGTAAAACTGAGGTCAAAACAGAAAGGTTAAAAAACTACTATGTGTGAGCCTGATGGCCACAAAAACAGCCAAGCATGTTGCCATGGGATTGTAATTATGTATTTTCAAAGTACTTGTGTGTTTTGATAAGCAAAACACACAAGAGAATAAATACTAGATAACTACTTTTGATACTACATTGTGAAGCATTTCTGGTAAAGCAATACCATCTCCATGGAGACAGATAAGGACTCTCCAGAAAGGAAGTTTACAGTGCATCATTAAAACAGGTGTATGGCAAATTGGCGTCACATATCAGTTACTGCTGTTTATGTTGGTGTTTTAAAGTGACATTGCAACATGTTAATGGTACATTAGTTTTATATGGTGCTTTTCCAGATGTCGATCTATAATTCAGTGCTTTATTCCGTCACTTCATGCTTGGTGGTGGTAGCTTCTATGTTCTAGCCAACAGCCCTGGGGTAGACAGACTGATGGAAGAGAGGCTGCCAATGTTCCTTAATTAAAAGTAATTTAATTAAACTTCAAACTTCCCATTATGAAGTTGGGTAATATTAGTTTAGAATAGATTTTCCACCATACTCCAAATCAAATCTTTTTATCAAGGTTGAGTCAAGTACAAGGAGTACTCTCAACTCATATGATGGATTATGAGTGGTTATTTGGGTCCTATTTATAAACTTTATTCCATTCAAACCCTCTCCAGCAGCTCATCTAGTTCTGTGCAAAAGCAGCTAAACAATTTCACACTTCATAAAACCAAAAACGTTCCCAAAATATCAGCTTGTGTATGTATTCTTAACTATATTGCCAGTGTAATGAGAGTTTAATAGACCAACATTCCCTGTCCTATAAAGGGTGTTATTTTTGGTTGCAGACTCGTTAGAAGTTCAAGAAGAGCAGTCAAACTTTTTCATAAAATATTCAATTCATAGTTCTTTTTGACACTTCCTGCATGGTTTTCTTTTCCCTGTGCTTTTAATGTGAAACATTTTTGTTCTGATGAAATGTGAGTTAGTAAATAATATACGTCCAAGGGTTTGAAAACGCAAAGCAAATAAGGATACATTCAATTTTGCATAATAAAGGAATCTATCAAAGATTATGCTGCTTATAAAATGTGTCAGAAGTGTAGGAGAAAGTATATAATTCTAAAGAAAAGTTATCTTGAATAGCTTTGGGCATGATAAGGCATTGTGACAAAGGCACAAGGAAAAAATGGCAGTTCATTCACTCTTCACACTCAATAGTTGTAACTGTTGTCACTTTTGCTCTGTTTGACTCAAAAAAGAGTGGCTGCCAACTTTTACTACCGCTCCAACTACCACCAATCACTTCCTAATCACAAGGTACTTTTTGTGTTTTTGTTATAAACAACTGGGCACAATTGTCCTGAAAAACGTAGCTGTCCATCTGCCCCAACTACATTCCAGCCATCCAATTATGTATTTAAACATAATTGCCAAAATGTAACAAGGGGAAAATGCACAAGCACTTTTTGCAGTGATTTTATTTGTGTGTTTATTGGATGTTTTATCTGTGCTTTTATTTTGAAAGTGGTTTTATTTCCTGTTTTTAATTACCTAATGGTCTACAACTGGTGGACGCTTTAACCAACTCTTGGCACAAGATCTGACTCCCCTCCAGTGTTATTGTTGGTTGGTTTTGTACTTTTCATTGATTCGCTGATTGCTTTTGTCTCCTAATCTTTATAATTTTTAGATAAAATCTATGTCACGACTGTTTCATGGTTAGATTTTCTATTTTTATGTTGGTGAAATCAGCAATTTTGTGAAGCTAAGGGAGGCCACTGCAGTTGTGAGTTTTTCTTCTACAA
>KN499565.1:66206-102591 GCA_000787155.1 Scartelaos histophorus | reverse complement strand
TTATTATTATTATTATTAGCTCATATTTATATCTCTATTCTTTACTTTCGTTATAATCATTATTAAGTGAAAATCATTTTATTCTCTGCCATAACAAGCAAGGTTCTCCAACACCAATATTTTCTATACTATTTTATCATGCACAGTAACACCTAAAAAGTACCTTTGGGAGTCAGGCTGCGAGATGGCATTGACGATGGCCTCTACAGCCGTGTCGAAGAGCTCCGGGTCGGACAGGGCACTGAAGCAGTCGTGCACCAGGCTCTCGCTCTCGTTTATAGGCACATCCAGCAGCACCCATGATGACAGGCAGCGCAACACGCGAGCCTTCACTGCCCCGGGACTATCTGTCCGCCGCAGCAGCTGCTGAAGCAGAGGACACACTGACCCCCACTCTTTGCCCAAGGCACCCCGAACCTGTAGCCAGGAAGAAACTGGGTTAAACTGTTGTACCACTGCAATATATTATATTATTATATTATATTATCATTAAGATATTTGATACCCAGAGAAAATGTATCCTAAAACTATTATTCTATAAGAAAAAAAAAAAAGATAGATATTGATACAATGAAATGTACAGTCTTGCTCTTTTTCTGAAGTAGTATGCCCACATGATAAAAAACATTTTATGTGTATTGTGCACAATTGTAATTATACTATGGAGATTATCAAGGAGAAATGAATACTATTCAGTGCATTTTATAGTTCATTTTAAAAATGTTTTTCACTTGAGTTGCCAAATTGGTATTAAGCTTTTATTCCAGTATCAAAATTGAGTTTAAGATAACCATTATGTCTGCCTCCATGGCCCTCCTCACCTGTCCCTTGCGATACTGAGGCAGTCGGCTGGTCTGAAACTCTTCAGGAAGCACAGTGAGCAGCTCAAGCAGGGCGAGGCATCGTGCCCGCCCGTCCACCCCACCTCCCTCTTCCTGAAACACCCTCACCATCTCCGACACGGCACTGGGCCAGGCCTCTGGCATCGTGTTAAGGGCCAGAGATGCCAGCGCCACACACAGCCGGGTCAGCACCATCTTAGACCCGCTAGAGAAGCAGGCGATTTGCGAAAACAGCTGACTCTTCAGGGACTCATACTGGTCTGTGGGAATGTCTGACCAGTACCGAGAGATCTTAGTGTGAAGTGCACTGGCACCAAAGTACTGGATCTCCGGCACCTGTGGGCATAGGAAAACTGCATAACTAAAACACAAGCTTACTGTTTAAAATACCATGGTAACATTGCAGTGAAAATTGTGAATATTTGTGTGGATATTTTTTGCACATGGCAGAGCTCTGATAGAACCATAAGCATGAGCATCGAGTGATAAATGTGGCAGAAGAAAACCAGTGTCATTTGAATGTTTTGACTCAGGCTGGGCTCAGATCAGTTGAAGTGGGGGGGTTAATTGTTTCGGTCTGAGTGGTGCTTGATCCTTGAACCTCGGAACCAGATGCACATGAGGGCAGGACTGCACCGTTCATTTGGAATCAGTAGGACGGAGGAGTGAGCCGCCTGACAAACCCACCTGGTCCACTCTCTTCTACTCCAGGCTGGTGTACAGCAAGTTGTGCTCAAAGTTATGCATGCTGTTGGTTTATATTTAAAGCAATGAGCTTATAGTGATAACTTAGGATGTGTTTTAAAGTTTTAAAATCGTAGCCTTAATAGTATAGTTTAAAGTTGCTTTGGCACAACTGATTTTAAAAAATATTAAGGAGCAAAATGTTCATGCAGTTATAAGTTATTTTTTTGAAATGCATGTGTGGCCACCTCCAGACCTGTCATAGAATTTGTTCACACATTTGTGATATGGGATGCTAGGAAGGGATTTTGTAAAATTATTTGTAAACATTAACAATCAATACATTTCCAATTAAATATTGTTTTTTATACTGACAATTGTGATGTCAATAATTATTAGGATTGCATCTATAGCTAAGATCAAGTGGTTATTGTCTCCTAAAAATGTAGGAGCTAATGGCTCTCCAATATTATTTTAATTCAGAGCTTGATGAGTAGGCAACATATAGTGTTACATTTTATTAAATGAGACACTGTACCTTGTCCGGGCCGAGGAGAGCCCAACAAAACTGCCAGGCCTGAGGTGAGACCTGAGCCTGCATCAGCCATTTCTGTGCCAGATTTTTGTTGTCTATGTTCGGGTCATAGTAAAGCTGATGGAGGGCCTGGGATGGAGAAGAAACACATATTACATATCCTTTATACTTGATTGATGAATTGAAGACAGTTTTGAGGTGTGTGATTTGACAGTGATCAGGTAAAATGCTGCTAAACCATAACAAGCAGTTTATGTCAGACATGTGGAGAAGGAGAGAGCATTGACCTGAAAATAGCAGCACTCTCTGAGGTATAGTTCAAAGTAATTTGAGAAGTTGAGTGCAAGAAGAAAGAGGGAGATGATGCCATGAAAAGAAAAACACATGAAGAATGGGAGCGGAAGAGAGGAATAAAAGAGAGGCGAAGGGAGCATTAATTAAACAGCCACCTCTAATCCTGTCAGAGGATCTACTCTGGTCTATGCACAGCGCTGCTAATAAGCCCCTTTTTTGTCTCACACTCACCAGCACATGCAAAAGCTCACTGAACTTAAAACCACTGGCAACCGGCTCTAAGCGTCTCTAAAGCAGCACTGGGAGAAAAATCCATTCTGTGCATTTCTGATTCTTGTCTTTACCTGAGGCCTGATCACATCAATTTGGCTACAAGCAGTAGTCCTACTTTCTACAGCCATCTTTTTATTACTAAGGTTTCCCTCAAGCTACAGCCAACAGTATACAACACCTTGTCTTCATGTCGATCTAGCGTTTTCCTTCTTCTTTCTAGACACTCTCTGTAACAGGCAGGATTAATGACTATGGTGCAGTCATGACGGGATGAGCAGAATGCTGTAGCGTTAAGGATGAATATCAATATTACATCAATGACTGACGAAGGCGGGGAGTGCCAGGTGGTACTCGCTTATCATTAGCCATCCTGCAGTGGAAGTGTGTCTGTAACCGATGTTTAGTGAAAGATTTTTATTTTTATTAACAAGCCCTAAAACTGCGTTACCCGTCACCTTAGTGCTAGCTCTGAACATGGTGTTAAGGAGGTGGTTTTAAAATGTGCAGTGCTTAAATCCAGTTGATAAAACACACAGATAAAAAGCCATGCTTCATCTTATATATAATATCTTATATGAACATTATGTTATTGACATTTGGTTCCACGTGTTCTTTACAGTGTGGTGCTCCAAATAACCTCAAAAATAAACTGCTAAATAATTTACTCCTAATATTTTTAATAAAATGCAGTGTTCAACAAAGGACTAGTTAAAGATTAAATGGAGGAAATTAAAGACTTCAGCATTAGGCATGCACATGAGAAACAACTAAACAAATGATACACATGAATATAATTGTGAAAGTTGTTTTGCTGCCCAGGCGCCATAACCTTTTTTGTAAGAGACTGTGATATTGAATTCAAAGAAGAATCAGATCATTACTGTGGTCCGCAGTTTGGCAAACCTCTCTGTGTCCAATTCTGAACCGCGCCATGCTTTTGTCTGCCTGCACCCGTCCTCCCGAGGTTTATTATCAAAGACACAAAACAGTCTGCTCATTTGACTTTAATCTTCTCACAGAATCAGCCAGCCATTCAACAGCCATCTTACTGTAATAAGTTCTTCCCTCTATTACACATTCTTAATCAACTGATAAAGCAGAAAACCAACAAGAGGAGGGTGATCTCTCTGAAAGGACATGTTTAACCTGAGGATGGATTATCCTCAGGCTGCTTCATCAGGAGAAGAAGACACAGTGGTGTGGTGGTGCTTTGTACCAGGGTCCACCATCTGTTCATACACCACATGACGGAAAATGGTGTGATTCTATAGCTAATGAGCCCCGGGGGTAACAATGAAGCAGAGATATGTCTTATACTAAATATTAAGAAGAGCAATTTATTTACAAAGAAGATTACAAAAAAGTCACTCTGTTGAAGGCACAGTTAGCACAATGGACATCATACACCTGTAATTGTTTATGTCGAAAAGGTAAATAGTTGAGTAAATTTGTTCCTCTTATTGTTTCTCAAGACAGGAAGACAGAATTTAAGAAATGTATAATACAAATAAAGACACACTCCAAGATTACAATCTCTTACAGGGCAATTGTTTAAACGCAAAATACATGAGCATGAAAACAGGAAAGTGTAATGAAACCTATGTGAAAAAGCCAAATTAGTCAATAGTTAGTACTTACTAGTGGCTGACAAATCACATCTCATTTCAAGACTTTATTATTTTTCTGGCTGGCAATTTTCATCCTCTCTCAAATGGTAAATGAAAGTATTGATACAAATCCAAATGTTTTATAATGACAAATTTGTAAACCTACCTTCAATTAACATTCCTGGAGCCCATGAGTTTATTCTCAAGAGAACAATTTATTTGTCAACAATGCCAAAATGTAATGCATACAGTATAGCCTCTCATTAAGCACTGCAGGATGGCAACAATGTGCTACTTTGTTTTAAGAGACGAAGACAGAAGAATTGAACAAAGCTTTTTCTATTTCTACTGGAGCAGGGAGCACCATCTCGAAAATGTTTTTTTTCTCTCTCTCTTCAGATCAATTACAATTTAACCTCCAATTTAAAAAAAAATGATGTAAACATGCTTGTGTCTTGTCATTTGGCCATTTGTCTGTAAGATGTGCTTTGTCGCAAATGGAATATGGCTCCCTTTCCACAAACCCATCCATCCCTCTTGCCCTAACCTTCCCGTCTCAGTCAGAACCTGTCCCACCAACCTTCATTCCTCACATTGCATTGCACTCCCCACCTCCCTCCAGTGTGCAGACTCCCCACCCTTCTCATCTATTCCCTTGTGCCCAGCCAGTGGCCATCCAACAGGGACATTTATCACAGCAACCAGGCGCACCCACCAGTCAACAGTGTCACCCACAATGCAGACACTCAGATCCCATCACGGTAACGAGACCAAAAGCATTAAATTGACAGCACTTATCTTTTGAATATTGGTAATGTTTTGCAAACAGACACGTCAACATTGATAGCCAATCGCCGTATGTATGAATAAACGCATTACTAGACATAACGGCAAAATTAGTTAGAGAATCAAATGTGGACCGAGATACTGACCTTCTCTACGTTTTCCACGGAGAAGTCCAGGGCGTCCGGTGTGATGACTATCCTCCCCGGCGTCTCCATATCGCGGACACAGAGCTGTCAAACCATCAAAGACGAGCGGCACATGCACGACCACAGCACCAGCATTAGAGACGCTTTATCAGATTATAATATCCCCCAAGTGTTCAATCTAAGGCACCACGGCTGCAAAACACCAACAGGTTCGAGTATGGTTAAATTATGACACCAGATGCTAACCGGCTGCTAACATTAGCTCACTGGCACCAATAGAAATGCAATAGCAACAGCTATCTGTGCTAGCGCAACTAGCTAATGGACATTAGCATTCATATAACTTCGCCATGACTAATGCAACCGATCTATGCAGCTGTATTTGTGAACTGCAAATGTGACAGCATTATAATTACGAATAAAGTCCATGTTTAAAGTCCGCAAGGTGAGAAAGAGCAGGATATTTCCGCACCTTTGTGTCCTCCGTCTGTATGAGACGATGCTGGCAGCTCCCAGTCGCCTCCTGTCCCTCCGCTCCGTCATCAGGAGTCTGCGCTCCACCGAAAACAGCACAATGGAGAAAAAAACACAAGTTTTTATTCTGTCAAAGCATCTTAACTACAGAGTGAAAACAATACACAGATAAAAGCAGTGGAGATATGGAAATGAATGCTGAATTTTGTTATAAATGAGAACTAAGACTGCAGCTAATGTTCACTAAAAACTAATCAAAATATCAGGATAAAAATATTAGGCCTATATTAATCACACAGAACAGTAAACACACCATTGATATAATAATGCACTTCTTTTTTTTACCCATTAATTTTAATTGGCTGCTATATTGTAATTTTAATTTGGACGTTAGTTTGCAGAATCTCCACATGGCTCATAACAGACTTAGTAATGGAGCAACAGCGCCTCCAAGCGCCCTAATAAAGTAACTGTAAGTCAGAAGTTCAATAGTTTATAAACTAGTAGGCTATTGATATTTTGCTAAAGTATGAATATATAGACACAAAATAATAAGACATTTTTCCCCTAAAATGTGGACATACATTTAGTAGCCTCGAGGTCGAGTAGGCTACTCCTTAAATTCAATTTCTTAATCAACGTTTTTCATAGCTCAACCAAAAGACATGACATTTTAGTTTTGAGACCACATAAAAGGCTGATTTCAAATGTTTAGTTTTGGATTTTGTAACTTCTTGTAATGCAATCTATTTTGACCAGAGAACACGTGGCACAGACAGGCGAGGAAAGAGGAGGCGCGCTCCGAGGACGCACAGTTCAGCTCCTGTCTCAGCCACGCAGACACCGGTGAAACGCTGCTTGGTTTTCATCTGAAAGTGGGGAGTTATACAGCATCAGTGAAAACGAAGAAGACAGGTCGTATGGAAATACTGTAAGTCCGGTCCTAGTCGTCCTTTGTGTTTGGTTGGAGAGTACGTAGATGATGGACCGCAAACTCGAGTTCAAGATACTTGTGCTGCTGCTGCTTGGACTGTCCGCGCTGGCTTCAGATGGTAAGAAACAAACGTAACAATATGTCAAATACATTTCTACTTCAAGTATGCAGTAATGAATGCTGTCAGATCTACTGTTAACAATTTATTCAAGTATTTTTTAAGTCGTGTCAAAACCTCCGGATATATTCCGCATATCAATAATTAGCCTATTATAAATAAGTGAAATACTGAAATCCCGCAGCCTAACGTAGGCCTATTTGAGTGGTTAGAAGTTTAATATTTAGCCTATGTAAGGCACAAGTAGGCTACGCGAATAATATTTATTTTTAGTTACTTATGTAACTTTGGGTAAGTTACATGAAAAAAGTGTATAAGCCATCCATGGCTAATTACCCAATATTAGTTTCACCATTATTGCATAGATTTGTGTCAAACATCTGTTTACAGTTTATATGTTATATACGGGATACTGTTTCAGGCCCCCAAATCCTTACCTGGCCGGCCAGAACCATACCTTTGAAAAAAACAAACAAACAAAAACTTTATAAAGACATTATAAGGTTTATAAAAACAGGTCAGGCAATCACTCTGTATTACAGTTTTCATTCATTGACTGATTACATCATTGATTACATTTTCCTCTTTGGCCTTTGTTAAAACAATAATAATGTGATCCTTCCTCTCAGCCCTCATGCAGACTCCAAACATCCTTTCTTTGTCATTATATCTCCTCTCACTTAATACGCTGCTATAAGTGTAAAATCGTCCTTGTGGAATTTGAAAAGATTTTTATCATTCAGAAATGTCTCATCATGTCATGCTGCAGCAGTGACTCTGAACAGAAAGCAGTGTGGCTTGGCTGGAGGACATTTATTAGTTGTAAATGAGCGGGAAGTACATGGTGATAAATGGCAGCTCTAACTGTGTGCAGCAGCCGCACTGTCATCCTCCAGATCCACACTAATTGGGCTTCCTCTTTATTGCTGTATTGGATTTTAAAGCAATGAAAGGAGACTAGGAGGCTTACTTTAAATTGTGGTGTGAAGCAGAGATAGTTAATAAAGTATTTTAACTATAAATAGTATGCAGTCTGTTAAAATTTATTATGGAGAGTTAAGTTTTTCTTGTAATAATATTTCTTGGGAAGGCCCTTAGATGAGGTCTATATGAAAACAAAAGACAAATCATGCACATTCACATTGTTTGTGTGCACAGCATTAATTAATGGTTAGTAAGAGGTGAGTACACTTTGATATAGATTGCTAGTGCTTAAGGCCTTGTGTGGATATGAAGTTTGATTTAGCTTTTTTAAACACCACTCAATAGTCAGCATAGCCTTATACATTATTTCTTTTCTTTATTACAGTCAATAAAATTATCACTCCAAGTATCACCAGATTTGGATTTCGTAGTTGTATCTTATAATAGTGCGGTTGTTGTTAACTACTGGCCTCACAGTTCTTGTACATTGTTTTAATTGTGCTTTTTTCTATGGTTTATAACTGATATTAGTTCCACTATTGTTTCACGTCCTGACATGTGACAATCACCATTTATTTTATTACGGCAGCTACAGAGGGTGATTTACACTTTTGAAAGTCGTAACTGACATCTGTTTGTGAAGCATTGGCCCCATTTTCACTTTAGGGTCACGCAGGAGTACACATCCAGACGGACTCATAGGGTGCAATATCTGTGCACTGCAGTATTAACAACAGTCTCTTTATTAACCTACCCACTCACACCCAAACTCACATTACAGGCAGTTACATGAAAAAAAAAACATATCTTTGCTGTTTGACGCAGTCCACCTTTACTGGCACACTTTAGCAATTTATAGATAATTAGACATTTTTAATGGTCAATAAAGGAATGTGATTTGTTGCAATTGTAGCTTTACCTTTATTACTTGTGATAGCACTTATTAGTAAGTTACTAAATGCAGTCATTTTGTTGAATACTACAGAAATGTCATTTATTGCAGTGTATGTTTGCAGTATCATATTTATTTATTTGATTTATTTAGCAGGGACATTAATCAATATTTCTGTAAATCTAAAAGAATTAGCCAGAGGCTATTTTTCATCCCCAGACAACATGGCCATCCTAAAAACACAACAATAAGAGTTATACATAGAGTTCAAAAAGACTGTTGCTCTCATTGTATTTTCCTTTTGTCCATCTTCGGCCCAAGCTGATGAACCTTGCAGTTGATTATGGAACTAATCAAAGGCTTCATGGCAGCATGTTTCCCAGCAATAATTACATTACTTTGTATTAGAGCTCTGGTCCCTGTCACAGTAGAGAAAGAATAATTATTTGTACTGAGGCTGGCGCATTAGATGAAAGATCATTGAATTAAAGTTAAATGTGACACATGGGACTAGGCAAAGATTTGGTACAGTGTGATGCAAATTAAAATGTATTGAAGCAAAATCATAATTTGACTTTGATTCTCCACTCTAGACTAAACCATTTCAAAATAAATTAAGTTGCAATATTGTGTATGAATTAGATGACTTTCCACTGTGCAGTAGTGCTAATACTTTATAACCAGCTCTAAACATAGTCCATTAATGACTGTTTAATTGCTGCTGTTTGCCCCTCAGATAATGACGGCTCTGTGGCACCAGAAAGTCCAGCTGGTCCCAGTTTGGACTTGGCTCCTGAGACTGTGGCTGCAGGACCTGAGTCTGAATCTAGACTCAAGGAAAGTGGTACAGTCAATGTGTCCAACAATAACACAGAGACCAGTCCTACTGGCGGTTTCAATGGGACTACGGAGGAAGAGCAAATGCCTTTGATACCACTGAACACGTCCAATGGTAGGTTTTCACCTACATATTTGTTTGTTTTTAAACTAAAAATAAGTTAGTAGGAAGAAAAGCTGCTTATGCTTGATAATGAAGCTATATTTAACTGTTTTATCTTGGTGTTGAGTGGGTCACAGAGCCATAGGCACACTGAGTGACCGGGTTACAGTGTTGAGAGTCAAAACCACTAACAACACAGCCATAGACCAGGGGCTATAAATAAGACAGTTCAAACATGGTGGATGTGGTACAATCAGATTGAATCACTGAAGTACAGTTAAGTGCAAAAACTATTGACTTTTATCATATTTTCTCTTGAAATTCTCAGTCATGTTGAGTCACTGTTGTTTTGGAATATTTACCCTACAATATTTGATGTGCCAATACTCATACCGCTAACGAATATTGGTGCCTATCCTGTCAGGGGAAATAGTCATCAACTCTGAGTTAAATATAACATTGAAGGCACTATAGCATCTTGTCAATTACAAAACAGATACAGTGGCAGTGATTTTATAAATACATTTTAGCAACTATATACTGTATCTTCCTTTGTTCATACAAATTATACACACTGTATATTCTGATCTTGGCACTCACTGCATGATGAGTGTTAAAAAGAAGACAGGAGTGATTAAATATGGTGTGACTTTTCACAAGGGGATGTGAGAGGTACATGTGAATCCCCCCTCACACGCACACACACACACACACACACACTCGCGCGCGCGCGCACACACACACACACACACTCTCTCGCGCACACACACACACTCTCTCGCGCACACACACACACACACACTCGCGCGCGCGCACACACACACACACACACACACACACACACACACACACATTCTCTGTTTAAAATATGTCATTCTCCATTTACTCCATTTGCACAAACTACAGTAAGAGATGTGTTTATGTGTTGTAGATTGGCCTGTACTTCTATCCTGATGGTCAGTTTGCAATGTAATGAATTGAAAAATGAAAGAAAATTGTTTGGGATATGGTAGTTTAATACTACCACTTGTCTGATTTAGAATTTATTACACATTTGGCATTGACAGCAACTTTTACATTCCTCTTCTTCAGGTACCTCGGCACCGACAGTCTCTTCAGAGTTTCTTAATGGGACCAGTTCAGAAGGGCCAATGTTACTTCCTATTTCAGAAAACCAAACCTTGCTTACTCAACTTACAACCTTCTCCACAACCACATTAAGCTCAACTCAAAAAAATGAGTTATCATCTGTGACAAATACTTCATTTCTGACACCTGCCAATACGTCACAGCCAAATGTTCCAATACATACTGACAATTTTACACTAACAACTAAACAAACTGAATCTATAAGTTCTCCTGTCAGTACTACTACTACTACTATTACTACTACTACTGCTACTACTGCTGCTGCTACTCCTACTGCAACTAGCACTCCTATAACTACTTCAGCCTCCACCACCACTGCTGCCAGTATTACCCAAGAAAGTGCTCAGGCACCTGCAACCGAGTCAAAAACTACATCTTCTACTACACATTTAGAAGTACCAAGTGAATCACCAGTGGATGAAGCCACGCGCAAAGCCATCACGCCATCTCAACTAAATGTGGGAGAAGACAGTGAGTATTTTATATTATAGAAAATGTTAGTGTTGCTTGTATTTCTTTTTTGCCGTTAACTGCTCCAGTATAGACAGGACTAGTAGTCAACTGGCATGTTAACAAAGACAATGTTGTTGTTTTTTTGTTTTCCTTCCACTGTCCATAACTTCAACAGGCTCCGTCGCCACCATGCACGCCACAATTATGGCTCTGTTTGTCCAAGAGACGCAGCAGTCATGGGACTTGGGCAGAGAAAATTCATTTGCTTTTTCTTGTTTGTTGTATCTCCATAGACAAAATCCCCTGTCAAGATAACACAGTATAGGGATGTCACAAAAAGAGGTGGCATAGTGTGTTTGTAGTATAGTATATAGTGTATGTAGACAGTGCCAATCCAAGAGAAATGTGTTAGTTAGTTAGCTGAGTATTATAAACTATACATTTTGCATATCTTTATTCATTTCATGTAGCATTTTGTATTTGTTTCTCTATGAGTAAATTGCAGCTAGTAATTTTAAAGTACATTTACAGTATGCACCTAAACAGACAGTAGTCCAAAGTTTCTGCCTCTGTGCGATTTCATTACTCTGTGCTTGGCTAAAGGCCTTTTTTCCATTAGACAAGAAACAGAACAGACTATTCATTGGTTTGTGGTTGTTTTGTTTGAAATGGAGAATACAAAATCTATGAAACCTCTGACATTCTAAAATGCATTCAGCTGTGTAAAAATATATAAACAGAAAGTAAAAGACAATGATGTTACAGTTGTGGACAACAGTTGGTACAAAATGTTATTTGTTAAATAATTCACTGTCCATACTCCTGTGTTTGTCTTATGAGTTATGGGCTAGACTCTTGAACTGCTATACACCCACTAACTGGAGCTCTCAGCCATCTATATTTAGCTCTTTCTGTTTGCACCATATTAAGTCATCAGGTTCAACTTCATTAGTAGCATGGTTTATACACAGGACTGAACCTTTTGTTTCACTTTTTAAATGTCTAGCTTGGGTCATACATTTTGGGATCTACTGTTTTATATGGTCCAAACATACTAACTCCCCCCACTAAATAGAAGGCAAATTGACCCCAGAACTATGCAGTGTGTACTTAATCTTAACATTGCAAGATGGCCCATTCAGTATTACAGTTTTGTGTATTTTTGTATATTGATGCACCTGTTGGTGTACATTGAACTGTTAAACTGTTTATAAATTATATAAATATGTCTAAAGGTATTCTTTGTGTATTTCAGCCACTATAGTGCAAGAGGCTCCCACCCTGGACCCCCTGTTGGCCGGTTTGGTCTCAGCCTTCATCATAGCTGCGGTCATCATCACTCTGCTCCTTTTCCTCAAACTGCGGAGGAGAGACAGTCGACCTGAGTTCAGGAGACTACAGGACCTGCCTATGGTGAGCATCTGTCCTGCACTTTATTATAGAGCAGCAAAGTAAAGTAAATAGAAAATGTTTTATTCATTCACTGTATAAGTGGCATTTATCTGTTGCTTTGTTAAATATGCATTATATTTTAAAGAAAAGCAGCCGCCCAATAAGGAAGTTGATTCTAAACAACCACAAATCATTTTAAATTCATTTAGGGGTCATGTATTGCATACATATATATGCATACACTACTACACTACTAAAAATAAAGTAAAAAACGTAGACCAGCCCACTTTCCAAACTCAAAATAAGGTATAGTAGGGATCATTCAAATCTATAACCTGACTGTGGCAAATATTTTGTAATAATATGGAATAATATGGAAAATTCTTCATATTTTTCTTTTAGGATGATATGATGGAGGACACACCCTTGTCCATGTACAGCTACTGAAGGAAGCCATATTTAAACTTCAAATACTTGAACAGGGCTTTGTGTCACAGCCATAGTTTTTCTCTTCTTCATTTGCCCCACAAGGACGGAGCTTTGGGTTTATGCAAGACTGTGTCCTGATGGAGAAGTGCTAGATGAAAAATGGAGAGGAGAATTATTTTTGCTTCAACCCACTTTGAGTTCACTTGAGTTGGTGATTCGTGAAAGGCGGACATTTTTGAACACTTGGATGGTTCTTGGCTGAATATTGATTGCATCTTGTTTCGTGGGGCACTGTCTGCTTTTGGAGTCTCGTGTTTAAAATGCTGACTAAGGTATTTTAGAGGTTAAGTGTTACAGAGTTTGCACTTTATTTTTTCAGGGGTTGAATGAATAAGAACTATTTTTGTGAATGTGATAAATTGAGACTTTTGTGCCTAAATAATATGTGTGTACCCTGCATTTGCTTACATGCTTAAGATTTTTGAGAGGTTTTATTTTGTATTTCTGCTGTAGATTCTTGTTACATAATTGTTTTTGAGAGTGCCTTAGCATACATAATTGTTCACTTCAACTGAAAAAAAAATTTAAACTCCCAGAGTGATAAGTTTCCATTTGTCTAAAATGCACCCTGTAATTTGTAAATTGTCTTTTGACCAGAAGCCCTTAATTCCTTACCAATGTTCCAAGTTTGGTACCAGCACAAACAGTATGCTGGTAATTTCTGTTGTAAATACTACTGACCAAATGTAAAGACAATGTTATGAGATGAGTTTTGTTGCTGTACAATGATTTAGATAATGTTCAAGACGGTATATTCATGCATATTACTCTAATCAGGCAAAACATTAGGACCACTGGAAATTTAGTAACACATTTGCTGTCGAGCATGATTTAAGTCTCAATTAACAAACATTTTGCTTTTAGATGACATTTGTCTATAAGTAATAGTACTATAGTAATAAGGTAATGACAAAAAATAGGTTACGGTCCAAGTTTTGTCCTGGTCTGATGTTTTTGGTGCTTAAGCTCCTTAATATTTGGTCATATTGATATGCGTTTTCTGTGCTTACTAATTTCATTGATGCCATAAACTCACTCAAATGAAGAACGGGCTGCCATAACCATGTTCCACTGTTCCACACCATTCTCAAAGTGCTGTATTTAATTTTGATCAATTAACCCCTTTTTTGATGTGCTGAATTTGTGGTTTTGTTTTTTGTTTTGTATTGTACTTTGGTTCAAGATTCTTCTTACAATTAAAACTCTTTGGATAAATCCACAGACATTTAGAATTGATTGATACAACGAAGAATGTTACTTGTGGTTAGTGTTTTATTTGGCAGATGCAGTAAAGTGCAAACATCCGTCTATCCGACCACACAATAGTTAATACAATGTAAGATTTGTTACAAAATACATTAAATACTCGAGTGTCAATACATAGTTCAGCCCTTTTTACACTATTGATAACCCACAGTAAACTCAAGTCTGGTCCAATAATGCAGTCAGCTGTGGTTAGCCTCAGTTTGTGCGACTCTGCTAACATCTCCCCCAGTGGTCTGCTCCCTGTGGCTCTGAGCTGTGTGGTGGTCTCAATGGGAGATGCTGGAGCTGAAATATTTAACAGCTTGATACGAAGCTTTGCACAGTGTGATTCATGTCATGTACACGGCAGCATAAGGAGCCTCTAACACTGAGGGCGGGCAGACTACATGCCCATGTGGAGGTGGATCACATCATTCGGGACATTCATAGTATCTAAAATGTTTTCAAAATGACAATATGGCATTCCTTGCAATAGTATTGTCAACATATTCAAGGGTTAAATACATTTATTTTGGGTTAAAATACAGCTAATGTAGATCACATGACAAAACATGAACTCAGTAACTATAATATTGGATTTCTCACTGTTGTACATTTATATAATATAGATTTTGACATTCTGTATAACCATTAAAATATACTGTTACATGCATTGCAGCCAGAAACCAACAGCACTGCTAGTTTCATGCAGGTAAACAATACTAACGTTTTAACATAGACATCAGTTAACATTCATTGTATACTTTTGATTGAACAATCTGAACTTTCTGAACATAAGAGCCCTTATCTACAATGCACAGTATTGGTGTCGAGGGTGTGTCAGCAAATAAGGCATTATTCAGAGGTTTTAAATATTCAGTAAATCCCCCTGAATCCTTGTACCAAAAATAAGAGTATATTTGTAGCTACGTTGGGAAAGATGTATTGCACTCAAAGGGAGCATTAAACAATAGACTATGTTTTTAATGAGATGTCGGTTTACTTTGTTTTTACATGTGGAGACAGCTATAAAGCCTTTGTGGTTTTTTACAGTTACCAACGGTTTTTAACTTTTAATCTCATGGTACCAGCCTACATCTGACCTAACAGCTGCCAAAAACAATGCTTTGATGTTTGAAGACCCATATTAACTATTCTGTTTGTTTAAATTAGAAAGCTCTCTTTGTTTCAATTAAGCCATAAATTCTTAAAATACATTAACTCATTGAGTCTCAATTCATCAAATAGTTTTCAGCAGAAGAAACACAATTCAAGTGAAATAAAATGAAGTAGTCGCATTTTCAAGTACTATTTTAGATAACTGTATGCATACATATTCTGTCATACATGACTTTTTAAATTATGTCATTTATTCCAACTATATTCCTTGAAAAGATTTGCCTTCATTATGTCTGAATTTCTGAGAAGAATTAAAATATTAAACCTAAACCTAAAATTAAACCTAAACCTAAAATTAAAAAATATTAAGATACAGTGCTAAGCCACTTAAAGACAAATAAGGTTGTGCGCAACAAAGCAACACTTGACAAGTACTAACATGAATACTCCACGTATGAAAAATATCTTCACCATAGTTCTGTCCTTCATTCCTTTATGCAACACTGTACGGCTGAGTTGCTGTGTCTTGACCACTATTCAAAACATTTACTTCTATTCAAGCGCTACACTGAACTATGACAAAGAGACAGTGGCAGGTAGTGTTTAACTGTACATATTCCAATCCTTGTCAGACACTTTAAATACTGCTTGTGCTGTGCATTTGTTGTTATATCTTATCACTTTCTTTTCCATTGATAGGAAAAAAAGAGTAAAGATCTTAATTATACTGTATATTTTGCTTTCACAACTGAGCTTGTCTTAAAAACCTGGTCAAAGCTCATTCAGGTCAAAGGTCATTGAGACTCAAGTCAGATCCAAAATCTGGGTCATCATCAACATCTTTAACACCATTACCATTATCATCATCATCATCGTCATCGTCATTGTCTAAATCAGAGCCCAGACCGTCCAAGTCACTGCGTCTGGATTTGATGCTCAGTCGTGCTCGGGGCGTCTGCTGTGGAGCTGGAAAACAATAAGGGGAGAGAAGAAGAGACAAAAATGTCATTTCAAAACCTTTTACCCGAGTATAGATCGAAAAGGCAGTAAGTGACAGTTTGCTGTACTAGTTACTTAGGTGATAGTTCACTTTTGTTAATCATTTTATTTTTCTTCATTTTTTGTTAATTGACAATTGCAATAAAAACAATTCTGTTGTGTGCTTGTTTAATTTTACTGGATTGGCTGGAAACACCACACAAAATTCCCCTAACAACCATGAGCTGTGTGTGTTAATTACAATGGTGAAATGAACTGTCCTCAGGTCCCAAAACACTCTGGGAAACATTCAGGTCAAAGATTATAATCTGTTCCTGGCAGAATTATAAACTTCCCTCCCAGCGGTGATGCAAGTGCCCATTTACATACAAATTCCAGGAAGAGCAGGGTTCTCAAGTGACAGTGTAGCTATGAGTGAAGATAACCAACAAATAATACTTGAAATGAGGATAAACATTTGTGAATGTTCAGCAGTGGTTAATATAGGAAAACATATAATAAAAGCTCAAGTGAGTATGAGGAAACACATTTAAAGTCCTGCACAAATTCATTAAAAATTGAGAAATGATTGTAACCTACATACACTGGTGAAATACAATCACAGTATTTTTAATAAACTGCAGTGAGTCAGTTGTACATGAATCAAGGGGACATTGGGGCAGATGTGTGAGGGAGGACGAGAGGGGAGCGCACATGTCTGGTCTCGTTAAACAGTCATCACAGTGAGTCCATCTGGTGTACCGACTTAACATTTGACTGACAATGAGCTAAAATATAACTGGTGTTTGCACTATTACCAATGTCTGTGGACAGAAGGCATGTGAAAATAATTAATAATAAAATGATCTAATAGAAATCAGACACAGTCCCCTGTACTATGGACTGTACATATTGTGCACCTACAGTATATTGTATGACTGTATGATCCAAGTTGTAATACTAATGCAACTGTTATATATAAGATCACCATAGACTTTGTCCCTTTTTGCTTTTAGCATTTTGGTACATTAGGTGTGGCCCGGCAATCCTCTAATTTATATTCACGTGTTGTTGTGTATATTTTGAGACAGTGACTCATACAGGGTATTATAAAAAGTCTACTGTCGATGTGCATACATCACTGGTGTGAAAATATAGAAAACGAGACAAAGCCTGCACACTTACTCCTAAATTTAATGAATGACCTGAGGAGTGATTGATCAGAATGCTGTCATCCATTAAACGCAGGCTTTGTCTTGTTTTCTATTAATTAACAGAGTACCCTTTAAGCAAATGTCTCACTTGTATCATGGTCTTCCAGCCATGACAGGTCATCTGAGCTTATTTCAGCTAAACTTGGTGTTGGGCTGAAGTCCTCTGAGTCAGAGTCTGCCTGGGGCCGATCAACTTGAGCCTTTGCTATGTTTTGGACATGAGGGATTTGAAGCACTGGACTCCCTGAATTAAACAAAGAAATGTTGGCCAATTAAATACAGTATGAAAATTCCTCAACTTATTTCTGCTTTTTCTGGGTATATGCTTTGTTAAATACGTACCAATTGTGTGAACTGACAACAAAGGACTGGGCTCACGGTCACGTAACAGAAGATTTCTGACCTCATCTTTCAGCTCTGAAACTGTTGCTCTGTTTAAAATAAAATAACACATAATCAAAGTTATTTTGAATGGCATCAAAGCATATATTGGGGAGGAAAAAAACACTGGAAAAGCAAATTAAGTGAATAATGAAAAATGATCACTTTCCCATATACCTGATCTGATGAACTTCTTGTTGTGTGTGAGAATACTGAGAGGCCGTCTTTGCCAAATCTGTGCTGTGAATCCTATAACTGTCTGTCAGCTCCTCCAATGTCTAATAACAGCACACAAAGGCAAACAGTTGGGACATTGCATCCACACATTTGAATAGTGTAATGATTTGAGTGACAGGCAGAGTACCTTACAGCTGTGCTCGTACTGCCGCCTGCTCTCTCTTGCTTCTGTCTGCTGGAGGAACGCTTCCTCCTCCTGCCGTCCTGTCAAACACCAAAGCAAATGTTAAATACCAGAGTGAGTGTGTCCGTAGTTTTGAAAAGTAGTTTGGACATGTGCCGTCTTGCAAATCTAGGTATAATGAATAATAGTGTTGCTCACTTAGCCGGGTTTTCAGCTGCTCCACCTCTTTGCGCAGGTGATCCAACTCTTCTCTACGAAGCTTTAAGCTGAAACTAAAAATAAATAAAACAATTGTGTATTGTAAACTTATACTTATATTATTTTCCCCAATAGTCTCATCCCTTATCTCCATGTGATGGAAATTTACATTGTGGAAAGATTTCTCTTTGTCTGTCTTTGTGTAAATTAATATTAATTCTACTGGTCATTAAATGTGTAAAGGATCAGCAGACACAACTGTCTCCACCCTCAGGATGCCACACCTTTTGTTCCCTTAGCTGTCTTCAAATGTATGTTAATTTGATTAGGAAGTCTGTTAAAGAAGCCACTCTGCTTTGATATGTAACTTGTATTTCTGTATAAATGCTCAGAGCTCAGAGGCTCTTGGGGGGCAGAAGTGGGAGAAAGGTGCAGGTGGGAAGAGAGCTCAGATGCTCTGGGGCAGAAGTGTGAGAGGTGCCAGTGAGGAGAGAAGTAAGGTGGTTAGTGGAGATGCTGCTGGTGTGGGGAGGCCGTTGATCTCTGGGCCAGGGCAGGCCTATATCCTATGTCCATATCTTCTGTAACAACAATAAAGCTTGGTCTGTATTCCAAAAACTCATTGAGCTACACAAATGGATTAAATGTATTTTTCTTCAAGAGATATATCATTTTTCCACAACAATTTTGGTGTCCAGATGTGCGATCCATGAGTGACCGTCCAGAACACAGCCCAAATGGAATTTTGTCAACTTTTGTTTTCTTTCCTGAAGCATGGAGTAAAGAAAAACATGTATGGACTTTGGCTTTTGTCCTGGATCATCACCCCTAGATTTGAATCCAGGATTTTAATGTGACCTCTTGGGTATATATCTTCCTCTCAAAATCATGCATTTCTTCACCCATAACACGCTGTGATTTGTACCTCTCTTCAAGTGACGTTGTCCTGGTGATGTGCCCACGGAGACTGCTGAGCTCACGACCCACTTCCCTCCTCCACTGCTCCATCCTGCGCTCGGCCCCTGGACTCTGCTCCTGCCACAGTCCCTCTCTCTCCCTCAGGTCCTTACGCAGTATGTGCACTTCCTCTGGGAAAGTTAGGGACAAAAGAGTTTTTTTCCTATCTGGCAGCATTGGAGAATAGTGATTACACAGTGCATAATTAACTGTTTTATACCAAGGTAAGATAGCACTCCTATGTCCACTGGTCTATCAAATAAATTAGACAGCATTGTTTCAGATATGTGTTTTTAATTAGAGAGAGCTGATATCAATATATTTGAGAAGTTGCTGAAAGAAGTGAGATAGGCACAGAATTAAAAAGTTAAAATATGGACAATACTAACTTTCTTCCCTTCATTACTGCAAATTTTAAGCAAATTATATAAAAATGCATTTCATAATCATGGGTGTCAATGCCAGTTTCTTTTTTCAAGGGATTTCATATCCAAAAGACTGATCTTAAAATGAAACTTTTTCACAATCTTGTCGATGAGAGCTGGGTGTGTCACTGCTCTTGCGATACAATGAATGACCCAGAATAAAGTTAGGATGACAATACCTTGTAACGATTGTATTAGGCACTGCTGTGACTGCTTCTCTCTCTCCATGTTGTAAAGCCTTTTAGTGAGAGACTCTATTGCCTTAGAAAAAACATATATTTTACATATTTTTAGCACACATATTAGAAAGCAGAAATACATTTTCCACTGTTAAATAATTGCACACCTGGCCTTGTATCTTAAGTTGTGATTGGATGGAAGCCAAGTCGGTCCACTGTACATCATTTGGACTGACGGGAGTGGAGAGCTGTCTGTGAAGAGTAACTCGGGCAGGCAGATCAAATTCGGATTTGTCAAGTTTTTCTTTCACTGGAAACAAATCTAAAAAATACACAGAATTGTGTTTTATAATATTATATTACCAAACAACTTGCATAGCTAATATGAAGAGTGAATAAACAGCACACACACACCTTCTCTATTTGAATATTTACTACTTGTCAGTCGCTCCTGTTAAATAAACAAATCAGATGAATGACAATAAAATCATCAGAGAACGAAGTACTGCCAAACAACTGCTTTCTTTTGGTATAGCCTTTATTGTTATCTTAATTGTTAACTTCCAATGAACAAAACTAGAAACTTACCCTCATCTTAGCAACGCTGCTGTCTGCTACTGATAGGATAGAGCTCAGTTGACTGTCCCAGTCCATGTCTCTGTTGAAAAATAAAATATGTAAGGTCAAAGGGAGTCTCACTCACTCACTCACTCACTCACTCACACACACACACTCTCTCACACACACACACACACACACACACACAGGTTGATACCATAGACCGTATATACTATGGTTGGTATGGTTGATACAGTAACTTTAAACGTGTCTTGTGGCTGACTGTTGGAGTAACAACCAGGCTACGATCTATGACACCCTGACGAGGATTATATTACCACCATTATCATTACCATCATGACTCATTTTCGAAATTGAACGACAGCTGTTCATTGAAAGATGTGTTTTTGAGTAAGTTATTCTAATACCTAATGCACATTTACATTATCCTCTCGTGGAATACAAACATCGTAACCGGACATAATTACGTAGGCTATAATTAAATTATTAAGTTATGTTACGTACATAACACAGTGCTTGCTAAGGTTAAATGTTTGCTATGCTATGAATGCAGTGTGCTAATTTCAGTGAAGGTTAGGTTAGCAGCAGTAGCATCCAGTAGGGGATGTGGAAAAGGGCACGCAAAAGAATGGGACAAATGTCACGTAATGTTTTAAAAAGCAAACAGTTCTGAGAAAGCACAATGTCAACAACGATGATTTATGTGGGCTACTTACCAAAATCGTGCATCCGCTTTTAAATCCAGGAGCACATAAACAACAACGTGATTACGTATTACGTACAGGCGACGTGCGTGCTGGGTAAAGTAGTTCCCACGGAGTATATGATTTGCGTTACCTCAAACGTTGCGTGCATTTTCAAAAATATTATAGCACAGGTTTGTAGATTACTAAGTGTACTAAGTATAATTTGCTCTGTGAAATCATCTCTCCCTACAGATTTATTTTATGTTGGCTCTCGATAATCAAACAACTCATATCCCACAATGCACAGCTTTAACGTGTACTTTTAGCAATGGCGGCGTCCACTGTCAATGTAGAAAATGTAATCAAACTTCTTCAAGAGTCTCTATGTAAACTGGGGTTTGAAGTAAAACCTCTAAAGGTAAGACATTCGACAAATACAGTACACATTGTTTTATTTATTCTGTTTGCTTAAACCAGTATTTAACATATTAAAAGTATTTAAGACCTAACTTAAGTATACATTTGTCACTTAACTTTTTTCTGTTGTTTCAGATTGGTTGGTATAATCATGTGCTGCCTGCCTCTCTGCACCTGTCCTGTTCAGAGGACACTCTTGCTGTTGTGGTACTCAGTACCCCTTCCATGTTTGAACTTGCTTTCCTGCCATTTCTGGAGGAGCAGTCCTGGCAGGGCCTGTCTGACCCTATAGACCAGTGTGTGAAGCACTGTGTGTCCTCCGCAGTATCACAGGTGAGTGAGACTAAAGGATATCATGTGATACATGTCTATTATTTTTGTCAGTATTGTAATTTTTTGTGGCTGTATCTTATTTATCTTATTCCTATGTCATGTCCAGAGTTTTACAGACCATATAGTCACTGTAAGATATGACTATGAACTGCTCCCAAGTCGCAAACCAAAGTTCTTGGCACAAACTGCAGCCCATGTCTCAGGAGCAGCTTTCTACTACCAACAGTCTGATATCCCAGACCAACCCTGGGGGGAGAAGGTTTGCTCAGTCTGTTTGCTCAGCTTGGGCCTGTATTACTTTTGTTCCCAACCTTTACCTTTGTATACTTTTTGCAGAAGATGTATGGGGTGTGTGTACATCCACAGTTTGGAGGCTGGTTTGCCATCAGAGCTTTGCTGGTCTTTGAAGATGTGACACTGGGTCCTGAAATGAAGCAGCCTCTTCCACCTGACTGCGTGCCCTCCAGAGAGGACAGGATACGTTTACTGGAGGCTTTCAACTTTCATTGGCAGGTAATGGTGGCCTATAGTTATATCCTGCACACAAAAAAGTAATTTAATTTAATTATGATACTAGTAGTTGTTAGCCTAAACATAACTCATGTTCTTCTGAGGCCTAAAACATATTGAAATTGTACTGACATTCTAACTCATGTATCGAGATATCAAATTGTGATAAAACTGTATTATACACCCCTAGCACATGACTGGAACAAGCATCCCACGAGTAATTTGGAGATTATGCCGTTCAGAGATCCTAATTCCACACTCCGAGGGCCATTGGAAGCCATCATAATACATGGTCATTCATGATCCAATTCATAAAACAGGAACAACAATATAGAAAAAAACAAATAATCAAATAATGATCCCTAATACATTTGTAATGTTTTGTACACCATTGCAGTATTTGCATTGCAATATTTTGTACTTTTGACTATTTACCGTTGTATCATGGTCATTTAGGACTGGACATACAGGGACATCATCAACCCAGTCCAGATCTACTCAGAGAAACAGAAGGACTATTTTGGCACTCCACCTGCACAGCGTATTGATCTTTTAAAGAGCTGGGGATTTCTACAGAAAGACAACTCTGAAGGTGAACCGACTTCAGACACACAGACACTGGCAAACGGGCATGGATGACCCCTGGGAACTACTGCGCTGACTACTGCACTCTGCTATATACGCCCACAGAAGGGTATTGTGTATAGAGAGAGAGAGAGGTTTGAGTTCAAATTACACTGGATTTAAGACAAAGTAGATTAACTATTATGATATTTCCCTTTCACACTACCATGTTTAACAGTACACCTCAATCATATTCAAGGCTTTTTAAATGAGGCAGTTATGCTTTTTCTAAAAAATATGTTGCCTTACTGATATTGTGATATTGTTGCAGCTACAGCGCATCAGTGTTTTCTTTTTAGGTTTGCTTGATTGTTTGTTGTCATTGTAGGCTGTATTGATCCAACCGCAGGAGGCTTTTCTTTTGCACTCGTATCTTGATTATAGTTTTAGGGCTTTATTATAGTTCTAAACTACCTCTGTACAAATATAATCTTCACACTTGCCATGCACATGGAAGGACTAGCCACTAGATGTCACTGTTGTCTTCATTATCGAACGGGATTCTATGCAACAAAATGATCTTCATCAAGTATAAAACCTATAAAGTTCAGACTCGGCCAATAAAATTATTACCAAACAATTCATTTATTGTGATGTTTTTCAATTTTGTCCCTGCAAAATAGCTCTTGGTAAGTTTTTTTTTGTCCTTTATGGTTAAAAATCCTGAATAGTTCTGCAGTGTTTGGTGTCACATTATCACATTGCACCTCATCTTGCTCCTCTGTTACTGCATCTCCCCCCTCGGCCCACACCCCTCTTCGGTGCTATTCTGTCTATCTGTGTACTGAATCAGCATTTCAGAGCCGTGTGCCGCAGGCTGCAGAGAGACAGACCATGGAGTTAATTATACCCCCACCGATACTTGGACTCCATCCCACTATGTTACTTCCTATCTCACCTTTCTACTACCTTAAACAGCTCCTTATGGATGTTTTACTTCATTGTTTAGTTTAGGTGTATTTTATTGCTCATTGATTTCTTAATGCACAAAACCAGGCAACAAAAGGCATAGCAGCAACAGAAACTTTGCAAAAGCGTCCTCTTTGCAGTTTCTCCACTTTGCTGGTCTTTGAGCTATAGTTTGATGCAGGGCATTGTTGAGGCTGGGAAGCTATAGAAGATTGCTTATTTCCTCTGCCCAAGTGGAAAGCTGGTTTAAGCACAATTTCTCCCAGGGGATACCCTGTAGTTGGTCAGGTTGTAAACTTAAGTCTTCTGCAGTTGTGCACATGTAGTTTCACAGCTGAATGAGGTTTGGAGAGTCGTAGTACATCCAGTGGGAGGGGGCTCCCTTACTTCAAGATCCTGCAGGATTTCTGTACAATGCAGCTTGACTCTTGGCACTGCTGCATAGCTCTGTTGCAGGACTGCAGAGGCACCTGTGCTACTCTCTGTGAATAAAGAAAGGAAATGTGAAATACTTTGGAGTGACTGGAGAACATAAAGCATTGTTGTAATATTGAAATAGTAGGATAATATAAAAAAATATAGCTGGAGTTTCTCTTTGATTGAAAAGATTTAACTTGTGATGCAATATCACTTTTATCCAGTTATAGCTATATTGGTTTGTTTGTACCAGTCCAAAACATGAGTGGTTGCATAAAAAGAGCAACTGGTCATATAGTGACATATTACTCACTCTTATGTCTGGTTAAGAATAATAAATCATCTATCCTTGAAACAGGTAACCCAACAAAAACAATATTGTTGTTGGTGATGCTTTCACCTAGTGTATTAATTATCCCCACTACAAAGGCAGAAGTTGGAAATTAATGTGAATAGAAAATATTAGTCCACTAATGGCCAAAACTTTATTTTAAAAGCTACCACAGACTTATCATGACATTTGTGCACAACAGGGCTGTTTCTGTGGAGATGAAACAGAGAAAAGGAAAAGCTCAGTGTTCCAGAGCAGATTCAGTTGTGGATGAGTGAAGCAGCATTATCCGCCCACAGACATGAGTTAACAAGAGAGCAGCAGAAAGGCCAACAGCAAACCAGCTACAAGAGAGGAACCAGTGCGCATTGGAGGCGGGGGATGCCCAAAATCTATCTGCAAATGTGAGGTCTAACTGGTATTAATATACTTGCCAATGGAAAATGTACTGGACAGTACTGTATACTGTGTAGTAGCTTAGTAGTTGTTGTTGGGACTAATGGATGTTATGTTATTACTCTTTAGAAACACAATGATATAACTTGGCACTCATTAAGTTAACTATTGTAGCAGAACTAGAACTAAAAATCCAGCCCTAATTTTTCCTCTTGAATACAAGCTCAGTATTTTTTATTTTTTCAGTTTGTATTGTACCCAATCTGTGGCCGCAGCTTTGTCTCCTAAGGTTTCAATTTTTTAAACCCCACTTATCAGTTTCTTGGATTAACGTAATTAGCCAGTTTCGTTTGTAACCATAGGCTCATTGACTTTCAGACTAATGCATGTGCAGTGGTTGGTCACCCAAGGACACAAGGGTAGACTTCCAATTATCATGTTATCAGACTGGATCAGGCAGTTAATACGGACATTCAGAATGCTCTTTGAAAATGCTCTCAGTGAGGTATATGTAAAAGGACTTCATCACTTTAAGCTAACCACAGATGTTTTAAAAATGTTATTCAAATAGAAAAATAAGTTTAACATCATATAATATAGCAGATTTAAATGTAGGGAGATTCAAAAGTAATAATCTCTAGTCCTGCCTTAATGTCCCACTTTTAAGAGTTTGTGTAAGTAAACTTCATCATCTTTTGGGGAACAATATCATAAAAATTATTTAATTGTCAGCAAAAAAAGGTTGTCTTGGAACAGGGGTAGGATTAGAACAGGCTAAGGTTTCCCATAATCCTTCATTTTAGATTAGAGAGTCTCCTGAGAACATGATACTGTGAACTGTGAAATCGAGAAGTATGGCCTATGATTCAAGTCTGACCTTTTATAACTTCATAAGGATTTACAGACCTGAAATGGAAAATAGTTTGTATAATCTTATACTTCCTACATCTATACATCTTATTTAATCTCTTTAAACTCTCAACTAGCAATTTTACTTTTAGTGCCACACTTTGTGTTGTTCGTGCACCTGATTTGTTTTCAAAAGCTATAGACTGAAGACGTTCAAAAGTTTGAAAAATCTAAATGAATGAGTCAAAACATAGAGAAGCCTCCAGCTCCCACTCTCTGTGCACATCACATCAGCACTTTCCCCACAGTCACAGGTTTGCTCTTATCATTCAAAACTGAACGAACTCAACTCTTTTTGTAAAAAGGTCAAAGAGTGAATTGTGCCAAAGGCAGTATTTTTTTCATTGCTTTATTATCCTAAGCAGCCTCAGATTTTGACAGAACAGCTATACAAAAGGAAAGATAATGTGTTTAGAGTTAGCGTTGACGTAGCATTATGGTTTCATGTCAACATTAGTGGAATTTGGATATTTAAATCTTCAACTGCTTTATAGATTTTGTATTTTTAATGGCAGAGCTCTGGTTTGCTTAGTGTTTACTGCAATCCCCGTCACTCACATGTCTTGCATGCTACTGTGGCACAGGATCACATGGGGCTAAGGACTAATTTATGGCTATGCATTAAGTATTACATCACAGAGTAACAGCTCTTTCAACTCTAAATGTTCCACTTGGGCCTGACCAGCCCTCAGTGTGTTTGTTGTGGCCCACTCGTCTATGTCATTTCTTCATTCAGATGTATGACAATATATTGGTGTCCCTTGAGATTTTTGTATCACACCTCTACTCTGAGAGCTGGGTGTTGAGACCTGAAGAAATGTGCTTATTTTGGGCCACAATTGAGACTATGTGCATTATGCAGTGGGTGAGGCTAAAACATTTGACCTGCACGTGTTATTATGGGGCGCCGTTTGTAAAGCAGCTCATACTGAAAAAAACGTCAACATTTTTGTGACATTTGGCTTCAAACGATGTTCAAAAAACAGGTGTGAACATTTTTGTGAATTTTTTGCACATTTAAAGTAATATTTGTCAACTTAGAGAAAATGTAAATAGTTAAATATAAATATTAAATATTACACCTAAATGGTAAATGTTAATATAAATGTTAAATCTAAATCTAAATCAAAAAATTAAATGTAAATATTAAATGTTAAATCTAAATGTTAAATCCATCCATCCATTTTCTCCTGCTTAATCCAGCTGGGTCGCGGGGGCAGCTCTGCCCATTACTCTGTGCACCAGACCCAGACCCTATGAACCCCTCTGCAGGTGGTGACCCACAGGAGGGAAATGTTAAATCTAAATATTAAATATAAATATATATGTTAAATGTTAAATCTAAATGTTACATGTTAAATATAAATGTTACATGTTAAATATAAATGTTAAATGTTAAATTTAAATGTTTTGGGTGAAACTAAATATTTAGCTAATATGCAAATTCCAATACCGAAATAAAAGCTCCAGGAGAAGCGAGAAGGGTTTCTTGGGGTGCGTTTTTTTCAGTATGAGCTGCTTTACAAATGGTGCCCCATATGTTATTGACTGATTGATATGCTCAATACTTTCATGAATTTGAGGTAATGTAGGGATCTAAAATGAAAATTGAGTTTGGCTATCTCCCTTTTCCTTATTCTTGTCTAGATCCAATTTGCTTTGCCAGGTTCCTTTTTAAGGGGAGAACAATTTACATATTTTCCACACATTTTTATTTTCACCATTGTGACCCAGTTGTGAAGTAATTATTACTTTATTAACTAGGGTGCATAATCGACACAACTCTGTGAATGAGAAATTGGCCATTGCAGCCAAACCAAGACACCTGCACTTATTGACTGTGTGTGATCAGTATCTTATCTCTTGTCAGTACACCTACCAAACATTGATGTATATTTGAGGTCAAAATAAACTGTGGGTTTGGCAGGTGTGTAAGCCTATTATCTCCAAATCCTGAGCTAGACTTGGTCAGGACAATCAGATTTTTACTTATGGTGCATGTTTGGGTTGATGAGGAAAATAAAAATGCAGACTTCCTAGCTGTGAGGCAAAAGTGCTCAGCCAGTATTATGTGCTACAGTTTAACAAGACACCAGAGGACCAAGTCCACATTACTTGTATCAGTACTTTATGTGTGACCTTTAGATGACACAAAGGTCGCAGTGTTTAGTTGCAGTTGAATCAAGAGTCACCTGATGCTTTTCTCTGATTGGCTGTTTAGCGATGGGCAGTAAGTGATCACTACCAAGTAAAAAATCCTGTGTAATGGAGATGGAGGAACCCAAGTGTCACAAACTGAAATATTAACTTGTCTTTGGTGGAAATCCATCTGAGAAGAATAGGTGTGCCACAATATGCAACTGTAGTGTCAATATTTAAGGTAAGGGTAAGGTTCTGTCATTATAGAAGTAGTTATCATAACAAAATTGTGTTGAGCAGATGGAGATGTAGTCCTGATCTGCATCCATGGGCCAATCTGAGCCACATGTTTAATTTAGGAAGTAGAAGAGACCAGAGTGTCAATGACATTCCTATTGTGCCATTGTGTTCTTATGAGAAATATTACGAATCACTGTAATTTCTATTCTCCTTTGAACAATCTTAGAATAATGTAGTGCTATGTATAATCAGTATTAGTTGTAAGACTGATTAATCCTGACATTCCCAAGAAGACATTTCACTGTTGTGTGTGACAGAAGGACGCACAAATTCATTAGGTGTGGACTGACGAGCAATTTAGTCTCAAACACCCGGGCACCTGCGGGGGACAGGAAATTAACATCTTAAATAGGGACCATTATAGGCCAGGCCACTTATGTGTGTCTGCAGATACACACTCACACACATGCACGCACAGACACACTTACTAGAGACATGTTTTATTGTAAGAGTAGTAGATATTGGTGTTTTCTGCCATGTGAAATATTGACACCACATTATGCTCTTCTCCCACGCTTTGATGCACTTTTTATAAATAGTGCTCTCGCTGCTGGAGAGGCCTTTAAGGGCACTACAACACAAAGAGCCACTCATGTCCATACTCCTACATTTAGCTGTAGCAGTGCTCATCTGGTGAGAATCTGAATCACTTTAAAATAATCACAGCTGCTTCAGAAAGGAAAACGTTTAGGAGGAATGATGGCCATTAGAACAAAAGTTATAAAATGCACATGGAGGATCTGCCACATGATTGTCTTCATGGAGATGTTGATGTTTAGCCAAGAATGTTCCAATGTATGGCAATAAATTCAGTGGATAAAACCAAGCAATGCTAACAAGTCATGGCAAAATACACTAACAAAGTATGTTAGGGACTTTTTTTTTTACCAATGCAAACACTAATCAAAGACAAATTAGAATTTGTTGCCATTCTGTTTAATATTTCAGACAAAGCAGCAACATCTCCATAAAGAGAACCAGGTAGTGGACCCTCCACCAAAAAGTTAGGGCACTTTTAAGAATACAATCATATAGTATGTAAGTAAGCATACTTTCAGATTCAGGTGGAATGCCTGAAAATTCCAATATATTAGAGGCTCTTGAACATATAATGACACATGGTCACTTAACTTTGTGTTGTTGGTGCCGCTGATTTGTTTTCAAAAGCTATAGACAGTAGAAGTTCAAAAGTTAAAAAAATCTAAATTAATGATTCAAAGCATAGAGAAGCCTCCAGCTCCCACTCTCTGTGCACATCACATCAGCACTTTCCCCACAGTCACAGGTTTGCTCTTATCATTCTAAACTGAACGAACTCAACTCTTTGTAAAAGGCCAGAGAGTGAATTGAGCCAAAGGCAGTATTTTTTGATTGCTTTATTATCCCACTCAGCCTCAGATTTTGACAGAACAGCTATTTCTATGTGTTAGCTGCAGGAGATAAGAATAACCTTGATTTCTTATTCTTGTTAAGGGTCATCGCGCATGGATGACTGAATCTATTACATTTTCTGAAACATGCAATACAGTCTGAGCCCTTTGGTCCAATCAAATTCACCGCTGTTCTTCTTAGCCACCTTTTACTTCACCTCTGCTCTTAAAGGCCCCATATTACTCTATTTTTGCTATAATGTTGTTTCCTTATCAAAAACATACCAGGAGTTATGTTTTTCATTCACACATGTTTAACACAAACCCTGCATATTTAGCCTGAGTTCAGAAAACATTCTGTTCCCTTTTATGAAGTCATGTGGCAGAAAGAGTTTTTAAACTCCACACTCTTCACTATAATCACTTTGATCATTTTTGCTCTGGAATTACCAGTCTCTGGTGAGCTAAAAGTAAAATGTAGCTGAAGATCTGAAAACTTTCGCTTGATAACATCATAAGGTGGAATGGAACATTTAATCTTTGGAGATAGACAGACTGATAATAAAAGGTTATTCAACCATGTGAATGAAACAAAACACTACTCCAGGTATGTTTGTGAGGAGGTAATAGAATTATAACATGGGTAAAAATTCACAATAGTATTTTTTGCATAATATAGGACCTTTAATGTTAAAGCTTTATGTTCTATATAATATGACTATTATTCCAAGTTAGTGAGGATGTCCCTGAAGTGTGAGCTGAGTCAGCTCTACACCACAAGCACCTGCTCTCAGTCAGATGGATCACTATTTCTCTGAGTAAAATCAGGTGAATGTACCATGTCCTCTCATCTGTCTGAGGTGCAGTGTATTAATGAGCCTTTATGCAGTCTATAGCTCTGCATGTGAAGACAGAATTATAACTTAAGTTCAAACTTAAAGTAAAGGTTAAAGTTTGCATTTTCCTTCTGGTGTAACCATACAGTGTCAGTCTTCTATTGTGCAGTAATTTACACCTTCTTTCAAAATTGTATTGATTATAATAGAAACATGTTTAATATATTATAGATCATGACGTTAGCTCATTACCTTTACTGTAATATTACCTTTACTGTAATATAAAAATTGCTTTCATGTATATTTTGACTCCCCTGCTCCTGTTGTGATCTGTTCCAGTTAGTTTCTCTTGTACTTAACACTTGTACAAAGTCTATTTGGAAAGTCACAGTCAGAACTGCACAGTGCTGCTGTGTTTGAGGTTTGTGTGTCTCCACAGGGAGTTCGCACAGGTCAAAGTTCATCCATTACTGACTCAGGCTTCACTATTACCTCTCACTTTAAAGTGCTGACTCAGCACTCTATGTGAAGACTACCCTTTATTTGTGTTTTTCCAAAAATGCGAGCTAAGCATGGATGCCATATTTGCCTGCATGTTGGAGCTGGTGACCCTTCAAGAACAGAGGGACAAGTCACTGTAAGAGAAAGAGGGCTTAGGTTGTCCTGCTCTTTCTCAAGGTCCTATATTACACACAACTGACTCTTGTGAGCTTTAAGCCATGTGAGAATGTTGTTACCTCATTAACCCTACCTGCAGCTGTATTTTGTTTCACTCACACATTTGAGTAATCCTTTGATGAGGAAACAACATAACAGATCAGAAACCAGTGTAATACAGGCCCTTTAAATGAGACATTTGTACGTTCAAATATTTATGAGCGGTACTTGTAATGGTAGACTCTTGCAGCTTAAAATGTGTTGCTATGGTTTCCCGTCTAGAAAGAAATAAGGAGTCAACACACCCTCATAACATGCAAATACTGCATCAAAGGACTCCTTTCACTTGTCATATCCATCAATTTCCCTTCAATGTGGGGCCAGGATACCTGATAGAAGTCAAGGCAGTTACACTTCCTCTTTCTTTTCAACTTCATGACATATTACATGACATATTGGTATTATTGGACTTTTCATTTTCTAAGAACAGGTGATCAACTTTGATAGAATAGCTAAGATTTAAAATATGGTTACCTTTTATTACATTCCACTACAACATTTATCTGGTTTTAGAGCTAACACTGACTGCTGGCTAATGCAAACATCTTTTAAGCAGATTGTTATGCAGACTTGAAAAATAATATAACTATGTGGTGATATTTTCTGTAAACAAGAAGAAAGAAATGCCTTTGAAAAACTGTCACAACATGAATCTGAATCTGTGGGCAGTGTATTGTGTTAATTTAATTCACAAAGACATTCTAATAACAGTAATTTGATACCACCAGAATAAAAATGTTAACATTGACTAAGAGAAAAGGCAGAAAGAATGATGGGACCTCATTAGCCAAGAGCAAATGTGTGTGTGAAATGCAGTGAGAATGAACCAGCCATTACTGCGTGTGTGTGTCAGTCAGGGGAAAACCCTTGGGATGGTTAAGTATGGAGCGAGGAAAGATTGAGGTGGGGAATTCTCATCACAAAAGCTCCAAATCTGGAAAGGTGTCGACAGGAGCCACTGTGCACTGGGACAGAGGGGATCCGAGGAGCAGGAGGCCAGTCTCATCCAGGTTATTGAATATTAAGGCTATTACACTCAACAGAAGAGCATGTTATGGTGCTAGAATAACCTTAACATTTTTTTTTAATTTTATTTAAATTGATTTAAGCAACACTTTTTCAGGACCGTGTGACCAGTATGAGCGTTCATGGTCCCATGTAGGTGTTTCATTTTCAACAAAAAAGGTAAAACTGGCTAACTGAAAAACTCTTGGTAATGCTGGCTAGCAGATGACTGCAAAGTAATGTGAGAGACAAAATGAGATCTCCTGCTTCAGCAAAGTCTGCTTTGTAGTCAGATAGTGCTTAGATTAAAGTCTCACTTCAGGAAAGAGCTTCAGACAGAGCAGTGCCTGCAGTTAGTATCAAACACCAGGGCATATTGATGACATCAGCTGCAATGTATCAATAGAGGCGTAGTTTGGATAAGCCTCTAAGTGAAGAACTCAGCTCTGAGTGGCACTTGGATTGACAGATGCTCCATAGATCTACTGTGTATAAAAATGATGCATGAGCATTTATCACGTGTACTTTTCCCCACAGCTGGGTGATTAGCTCACAGTTTTACACATTCATTCACACTATGTTAAGTTGCATATAGCCACAAGTGCCTTGGGGCTGAATGGCTGAGATGTGACTGTCCTTATAACCACCACTAACAATGGGTGTTTAGCTAATATCTCAAACTTTTATCTCTACACTTTTCAACCCAAGTTTGATGAATGAAGGAAATATTCTAATATTCTACTTTCCAGTTATCATTTGTTTTGAATATGATGATAAACTTTCTGGACATTTTTGGTGTATTTATGAGTGATCTTAGGTATAGTTAAAGGGTCACACTGACAGGGGTGGGGTGATTATGACGGGATGAGGGGGAGTGAGGGGTCCTTGGGGCAATCCAGTGGTAATGAGCTATGAGTCTCAAAGGGAGAAGACTCTATTAGAGGAACAGGGAGTTGCTATTCTGAGCTTTAATCTGAGGCACTAAAGACAAGAGATGTTTTCAGTCTCTTATCTTTTCATAATGTGTGATCTTTGTGGAGGAAGTGACTGAGAATTTGGGAGATGTTTGCTGCTTGTTCACTTCTAATTCCTGGACCACTACTTTATACTCGAGTAGTATTGTGAAATAACAGTACAATATTTGACTTCCCTACCCTCCTCTCATTATAATTGTGTCTGTAAGTTAATTCATTGTGTTTCCCATGCACTATTGTTTCCTTTTGAGGCAAACCCATAGCAGTGTTTATTTGGGGTCATGAAGCCAAATGTCTTAGGGCTCTATTTGCTCATTATTTGATGTAAGCTTCAAGCATAAACACTCTTGTCTTCCTCTATTATGATGCTCTCTGACCACTTTGCCCCTTCAGAAAATGGATATTGAATAATTTGTTTGGTTTATTCAAGTAATTCCAGATTTTATTTCATTTTAAAGCTATATTGGGTCACAACTTAAACCATTACTGGTGTAGATAAACTGTTCAATGGTTAAATCCAAGCTCATTCTGATATTGTGTTGTCATTTAAGTCAGGTTTATGGCAATTACTAGTCTTTTTAAACAAATAAAAATCACACCAAAACACTGACAGCACTATACCTTGTTTTTTTGCCTCCTTTGACCTAGTCACACAGTAATATTATCCAGTCTGCTCCTGTTGATGTGTTTTTAAACATGCAGAAGCTTCTAATGTGGTCCCATTATCAGCATTAGCAAACCAATCCTCTGAACCAAAGCAAACGGGGTGAAATCTCATGTTACGTTCAGTGTTCTCTCTTTCTCACCTTCTGTTTAATCTCTTTTCCGCTGAAGATTTGTGGACATAAAATGGTGTAGTGTTTTTAATTGCTACTGTACATTTGTGATTTGCAGTTACTTGTTTTTCATTTTAAAAGTAACATGTATTTCTGAACATATTTGTAGAAGTATATGGTTAGCAAGATCCAATGTAGAGGGCAAATGTTGTTTGCTGAGATTACCTAAACGTTTTCAGCCTTTGAGATTTTCTTAATAAGACCATTCAAACATCAATTTTGGTTTGATTTGAATAAAAGTTTTAACACTATGCCAGTACAGTGAATGATACAATATACAACGAAGATGACTTCACAGCTGTGTTCCTGATACGACAGACAAAATCATTATTCTTGCCAGAAAGACTCGAGAATGAAACAAATAGATCTGTAGGAGCAGAAGACAGGATATAGTTGCAGAACACAGAAAAAAAAAAACAGGGAGCAAAAGAGAAAAGGGTTGTTAAAAGAGAGACATTTAGGACAGCTATAGCTCCATAACACTCCTCCTTTGATCCTTTCTATAGGATCAGAGGTTTGGTGCAGTCTAGATACTTGTTCTTATAACATTATAATGCCTCTAAATTGTGTGTGTAAAGAAGTGTATAAACAAGGCATAGTCTGCATGTTCAGGTAGTGTCTAAATCACAGCTTTTTGTTTGGGTCATCATAACGTTGGCCTCACATGGCCATCTATACACATGGTGTGATCTAACCCACAGAGCAGCTCTAAAATGACCATGTGGTCGTCTGGAAGGTTGTGGTCTTGATTCTTTCAGTCTCGTCTCAGGAAAACCTGCTGACAGCCGCCTCTCCTCTGCTCACAATGTCATACTCACGATTGTGTGTGTGTGTGTGTGTGTGTGTGTGTGTATGTGTGTGTGTGTCAGACAGGTCACCATCAAAGGAATGCATAAACAGATGTTGATATGGGCATTACACCTGATTTGAATATTAATCGTGACACATTCTCAAAGCATTATACCACTGTACAAGCCATTTTGGGGACTTTTTTAACAAAGGAAAAGCTGCAGACATTTGTTGCTGTTAAATCTTGTCTCATCTAGGTTAGGTATAGGTTTGTGGTCAGTGTCATTGCTGCTGATGTTAGAAAGCACAGTATATGTAAATAAACATATTTTCTTATATCTGTTGTAAAAGGTACTTTAAAAACATTGCCTGTAAGTTAAATCCCTAAACATTTGTTCAGGATTTTAAGATATTTGATGACTGCATATGTTTGATGGGGGAAACTGGAGTACCTGTCCAAACCTATCCCGACAACACATTTGAATTATTTATATGAATGTTCCAGAAAGAAGCAATTCCTCACACATTTTATTAACTCTGTATCTGAGCACTGCTTCAGAGTCAGTAAGGACAATTTGGCTCAAAATATCTCAAAAGTACGTGGAGGATCCGTTACAGATTGACTGCAGTACGATCTCTGTTCTTTCTCTTTACTCATAGAGAAATCACTAGATCAGAAAACAAATGTTCAACCAGAGCTTAAATGTCTTCAGGTATTGATCAGGTATGATATTGTTGCCATTGACAGTTTACAGATGTGAGTAAAACCTAAATTATTTCCATGGTTACATCTTTTTTATAATGCATAGGCAGTATTTTAATCCTCATGATTAATGTGCTCAACAGTGCAATTTTGTGATGTTTAAATGACCTTCAAAACTGCAGCTCTTGTGCAATGTTCCTATTCTACAGTGATCACTATCTATTAAAGTGGTCCAAGGGAAGTACGGGGAGACTTAATGCATATGCGAAAACTAGGCCCCTATCCAGGAGATTTAGAGTGATGAAAATGTTGTTCCACAGCAATGAGTGTGATAGCAATTAGCAATTCAAAATATTTATATTTTTTGAGTTTTGAATAGCAAAAAGTGTTCAAGATGGCACCTATGAGCGAGAAGATAATAATGAGAACAGATGATGGGCACAAACAACTTCTTTGCCATCTTTTTAAGGTCTGTCCAGCAGTAGCAGCAGAGCGGGACAAGTTTCAGGGATTACAGAGGTCTGTGGAGGAGCTGGCACCACAACTGAGAGAGAGCACAGGAGAGGGATCGAGAGGTGAGGAAAAAAGGGGGGGGAGAGAGAGGGAGAGAGAGTGG